>JAIUZE010015899.1:0-38820 GCA_022085475.1 Heliosperma pusillum | reverse complement strand
ATGTACGTTTAATGTGATATGGCTGGGAGAACCCGGAGTTACTCCCCACTCATTGTGGCGTTCATGTTTTTCATGAATGAACAGGTTGCTTGCATGGATGGCTTTTTGCTTATGCTATTTTGGGTTCGGGTGTAAGCTAGCGGGCGTTGTCCCTGGATGAAACACCTCTAGACGTTGTTTAGCTAGTTGCTAATTACTTTGTCTTTTGTTAACACTTTGAGAGACTACGTCTCTTGTGGTATTTTTATTTAGTTTGTAATATTTTGACACTCCTCGTATTTTTCTATCTTGCATGTATAAAGGTTGTTAAAATACCGTATTTTCCGCTATATAATTCACATGCTTGTATGTTTTATATTTCCGCATTCGCGAGGGTTGTCACAGTTGGTATCAGAGCTTTATCGCTCCCGACGCACATACGTGAACCCTAAACTTAAACTACTTGACCTTGAAATAATAATGAGAGATGGGTAGAAATTAAGGACTTTACTTGGTAGTCTTGGTGTACTTGATGTTTGTTAGGTTCTAACTTGTTTGTTGATTGTGTTGAGTGATGTTATGTTTGTTTGTATCTACCGTCTTAAGGTGGATCAATGTGTTACCTAGAAAAGTATCCTTTACCGAAGATTGAAGATTGACAAGCCTAATTAAAGTGTATTTTTTCCTCGTCTATGAATTCTCTCGTCCTTCTTGTATTATGCTCTCTTCCTTCTATCTTGGTGCTTCTTTCTCTTCCATCTTGTTTGCCTCTTGGAAATTACTCTTGATAGTTTCCTCCATTTTACCTTTGGTATCCTTACCTTCCTCTTGTAACATTTTTGTTGATGCCATACCCAATTGTTTGTGGTATATTGTACTTGGTTGGAAGAATTTTAGACTTTGTGGACTATTAGTGTTTGTTAGAATGAATTTGTGATTTGAGGAAAATGGTATAGATCTAATTTCACCCTATGGTGGTGAGAGTTGGTATCCTTGAGGAAAGTATGGTAAAATATGTTTGATGATTTTAGTGTATAACTGCTTGTCATGACTTGTATGTAAATAGTTCATGATATTCGATGGTGTAAGTTGAATGAGTTGGCTAGGACTTCTTAACTCATTAATAATTTAATCTTTTGGACTTAAAAGTGTAGTATTGTTTTGAAGACCATGCTTATGATATGTCTAATTGGTGTAAACGAGAAGCTTTAAATGATATCTTGAGGTGCGAAATACTTTTGAGGTTAAGCGACTTCTTGTGCATGGTTTCCTATTGTGTGTTTGTGAGTATAGGCTTGGAGGAAAAGCATTTGGCTATAGTTCTTGGATTTAAAGATATTATCTTATCTTATGGTATCGGAGACTCGTTTGAAGTAGTAAGGTTTCGTTGTAAGTTGAACCATATTACTTGAGGATTATAGATATGAGCGAGATTCGATGATGTGAACTATGATGGAAATACCTTGGGACGTTAATGTTGATGTCTGACTTGAGGTTGTACTTTGTTAATAATGAAATCGTGGGCTATATGATGTTGATAATGACGTTTTGTTCGGTGTTCTACCTTGTGGGCCGTAGGAGTTGAAAAGAGATAGTATGAAGAATTCCTTGTTAGTTCTTCGGTTTTGAAACCTTTGAGAGTGTGTCAAATTTTGGAATTTAGAGAATGTTACTATGCTTAAGTTGCAATTCCGAAATTGGGATACCGTGTTATATGAAAGTATGGATGAATTGGGTTGTAATCGATTTGTTAAAACTAGGTGTACCTTACTCCGATGATTTGTGGTACGAGGGGCCCTTGTAAGAGACCTTTGTTATTGAGATGATTTGCTTTGCTATCGCCCTGAGTTTGAAAAGGGAATTTTGTGGATTAAACCTTAAACCTTTTTCTCGTGCCATTATCCCTTTCCATTTCCTTTCATGCAAGTTCCTACTAAGCCCGATTTCTAGGAAATTGTTTTCTCTTATCTTTTTCTTTGCTTGGCCATCTTTATGGTTATATCTATCCAATATCTAGCTTTTGGCTCCCTGCCTCTAGCGTTCCTCTAATTTTCGTCTGATCTTATCGCGTTCGTGTTTTCCTCGAAATCTCTTATCGTTTCCAATGTCATGGTGTCATTGTCTTTCTTTCGGTGAGATGATTGGGTTGTTAGCTAGCTTCGTGTTGATTTTGAACATGAATAGGATTTGGATTTAAACCTTAGGATGAATCTGTTGGTGGTATTGTACTCTCTTGGTGGCTTCATTTATTGAGCTTGCTAGTGTAGTGCTATTTTGGGAATCAAGTTGAGCAAGATGATATTCGTTGTTGTTGAGTATTATATCGGTTGCTTGGGATATCATTTGGGATTTAGATGTCTCTAATTGGTGGATTCTAAAAGAGACTTTGCTTTAGGGTAATTGAGTTGGTACCCAAAGTTTGAGGAGTTTTGTCATAAATGAAAATTGATTCATTTTGAGTTTTAGATGATCTAGATGAATTGAATGGTTGTCTGTTTGCCAAGTGATTGGCCATTTGTGGTTTGGAATTTGTAATTCTCTTTTATTCTTAAGGAATCATAGTTTGAGATTGAGAAATGTTCGTTGCAAGCTTTGGATAGTGAGTCCTCAGTTGTTATGGATTATAGAGTTAGAATAGTGAACCCATTTATCTTGAAGATTAGTAACCACCATAGTTTGCTAATGTGACTATTTGTATTTGAGGCTTCGAGCATAGTAATGATCGAATTAAGGATGTTATGGCGTATTAAAGAATTATTATAACCGATAATGGATTGTGGATTTTCCCTTGTCGTGAGACTTTGGATGAGGCTAGTTGAATCTTAGATAATTATGTTTGTTGCTTTGATTGTGTTTTGACTTTCGAGGATGAGAAAGTTCATTGTAATGAATTTTGGAATAGATTGGATCAGAGGATTTTATGGTAAGGACCGTTCACTTTATGGTTGTTAGTAGATATGGTCCCCTAAGATGAGATTTCTTTGGTTAGTGGTCTCAGATAGAGTTTGATGAATCTAAGGATTTTATATTACGTTAAAGGACCTCTCCTGCAGATTGCGATCTATGGACCCTAGTCGATGCTAATTAGGTTTGAATGGTTATGTTGATGACTTGAGGTCCCGTGGTTATGAAGGATTTTAGTAGAAATCAAATGATTTAAAATGATGAGTTGCAAATTGGGTAAATTGCATCCTCTTGAGGATTAGAGTATTAGTAGAGTTAGTACTATCGAATTCTTGTAGATCTTCCTGCCGATTTTATTGTCATCTTCCTATCCCTAAGAATTCGATTTGTTTTGTTTTTGCGTGTTTTGTATATATTTTTGTTATCGTGATTTGTGAACTTGATGTTCGAGTCGCTCTATGTACGTGTAATGTGTTCTTATTTTGATTTATCTTTGAGAAAACTTTCGAATTTCCATATTGTATTTCTAATTTAACTTTTCAAAAAAGTCTAAAGATGGATTGTGTACCCTCTTTTTGGAGAAAATAGATTTCTTTTGCTTTTATACCTGGATTTTGCGTTTGGTTGGATGTTTGGACTTGTTATTGGAGACGTCTAGTGACTAGTCCTGCACTTACTAATGTTTGTTTTGAATTTCGATTTCACTATTTCGACTTTAATTTGATTTGGATAATTTGAGTTCTCGTTCGCGACGGGCACTTTTGAGATCCGTAAGTAAGTTTCGCACTTATGAAAAATATCCTTAAACCATTTCGAGAAGAACATCATTTCATAAATGTTTTCCCTTGTAAAAGCTTTCGTGTTGATTTTGTAAACCGATTCTTGTCCTTGATACTTTTGTTTTCTACTCTCAAGTTTCGAGGACGAAACTTTTTAAAAGGTGGGGTGATTGTAACACCCGGAAATGTACCCTATTTTTTCTAGTAAAAATATTTTACGGATACTTTTCAGCAAATTTTAGTTTTAATTTAGAATTTAATTTTCCGAGTCGAATTTAGAATTTCAGAGTTCGTATTTGGAATTTCCGCGAGATTTCAAGAAAAACCCGTCTTGAGCCGTCTTTGACTTTTTCTTGACTTTTCCACTTACATATCTCATACTCCCTCCTTAACTTATTTTTCATTCATTCAACACAACACTTACTTCTTCCTTAAGCAAACCAAAACCCTTGCCTCCATAATCTTTCCATTCTTTGAATCATCTTAGCTCACTCGTTTCTTGTCGAAATTCGCGTAAGTTCGTCTTATTCTTCCCCTCTTACCTTCCTCTATCCGTATTGATAATAAAACTACCGTCTTTCTCGCTTTTTAAATTACCCGTCTTTCTCAAGGTGAATGATATTCATCTTTTATTATCTAATCGTATGTAGGTGGAGACTAGGAAGGTTTAGAATCGATTAAAGACGCGTAAAGGTAACGGTGAAGGGTTACTCGATATCATTTACGTGTTTTACATGCTTTATATGTTAGAATTCGTATTTAGAATATGATTAGTAAGCTTAGGAATTGAGTTATTGATGATGATTGTTGTTAGTTGATGATTGTTGATGATGATTATTGATTGTTGATACTTGATAGAAGTTAAATATGAGGATTGAAAATGATTGAACTTGTGTATGTTGTTCTCGGGTAAGATGTTGTCCCAGCCGGGTGCCCGGCCGCCGGTCCAGTGGCCGGCTGGGAACTCACTGCACCGACCCTTTTTCGTAAAATGATCATATCTCCTTCGTTACTTGCTTGTTTTGGGCTTGTGACCTATCGTTGGAACCGTAAGAGGATAATCTATCACCTCGACTTGAAATTTCTGCATTTGCATATCTAGAACTCTAGTTATGACTGTTTGAAGTGGACCCTTGTTTTAGTTAGTTTCCAAAATTGGATTTTTGTGTGTATTGGTGCTCCTGGCCAGGGTACCGGCCGCCGGCCTCCAGACCGGCCTGGAACACGGCTGTGTTTTATTCTCATAATTTCTAAAACTCGTAATTTAAAATAGTTCGCTTGGTTCGTTTATCGTATAATTTTACGTAGTGACTTATAATATTAATGTTTTGAATATTTGATATTTCATTCGCTTGTATCACATGTTTTGTGACGGTTTTTGGTATGTTCTACTTTGAGTCGGTTTTCACAAATGATACGGTTTGAGCACTATTTTGTCTTGTGCTTTGTACTCTCATTCCCTTGACTACCTCCACGTTCGTAAGGCTGGAATGTCGGAACGGGGAGGTATCCTACTGCTTAAATGCATGTGTTAGTGGGCATACGACGACGTTGTTGGGAGTTGAACGCCTTGCGTTGATCGACCCGGCCGTCAAATATTGTGTACTTGCGAGGTGGTGTTATTTGCATGTAGCGTACCGCTTGTTATGAGGCTTGAGCTCTTTTCCGCCTCTTTCGTGAATTATTCTACCGAATTTGTGGTACTCGGCGTCATTTGATTAACCGAGTCTTGGATGCGAAATGTTTATCGCATGTCGAACTGGAAAATGCGATTCCGGGATTCTGGCCAGATTTAGACTAGGACCGTATTATTATCGTCGTCCTACCGGAGGAAATTAGTGCACATATACGAAGTGAATTGAATCGTGTATGCGTTCAGGGAAATGTTTTATCCCGTGGATGCCTTTTAATCATACTTGCCATGTACACGGTGCTAGTGCGTTTCATTTACCGTGAGAGATGTCGTCTTTGTGTCGTTGTGCTTGGATGCGTGATTACAAGATTGTATTCATGATCATTGCATGACTTGGCATGGTTTGTTTGTCGAGTCCATGATTATTTATTCATGATCATTGCATGACTTGGCATGGGTTGTTTGTCGAGTCTCAATCTTATCAAACTTATACCGCTAACGGTGAGATGCAAGCCCTAGTGAGCGTATTCGGTTGCCTAAGAGTGTCTTCCCCGAGTCTTTGTATAACATGATGGATTCGGACTTGTACCTCTTATGCTCTTATCATTATATGTTGAATTGCCTATCTATCCTTATCGTATCTCACATGTATATCCTTATGTATGCATGCTCTACTTTGGTATTTTCTTCTATGTACGTTTAATGTGATATGGATGGGAGAACCCGGAGTTACTCCCCACTGATTGTGGCGTTCATGTTTTTCATGGATTAACAGGTTGCTTGATTTGGATGGCTTTTTTCTTGATATTTTGGGTTCGGGTGTGAGCTAGCGGGCGTTGTCCCTGTGCGTTGTCTCTTGATGTTGTATAATTCGTACTTTAAATTGTAATATTTGACACTCCTCGTATTCTTTCCTTGCATATATAAAAGTTTTTAAAACTTCATATTTCCGCTATATAATTCACATGCTTGTTTGTTTTATATTTCCGCATTCGCGAGGGTTGTCACAGATACCATAAGATAAGATCACATCTTTAAATCCAAGAACTATAGCCAAATGCTTTTCCACTAAGCCTACACTCACAAACACACAATAGGAAACCCCAAGACATCACTTAACCTCAAAAGTATTTCGCACCTCAAGATATCAATCTAAACTTCTTATTTACACCAATTAGACATATCATAAGCATGGTCTTCAAAACAATACTAAACTTCTAAGTCCAACAGACTAAATTACTAATTGAGTTAAGAAGTCATAGCCAACTCATTTAACCTTACACCATCGAATATCATGAACTATTTACCCACAAGTCATGACAAGCATCAAGCATTAAAATCATCGAACTTATTTTACCACCATTTCTTAGAGATACAACCAATCACCACTATAGGGTGAAATTAGATTTACACCATTTACCTCAAATCCCAAATTCATTCTAACCAACACTAACATTCCACCAAGTTCAAAATTTTTCCGACAAGTATAATATACCACAAACAAATGGGTATGACATCCACAAAAATGTTACAAGAGGAAGGTAAGGATACCAATGGTAAGATGGAGGAACTATCAAGAGTAATTTCCGAGAGGCAAACAAGATGGAAGAGAAAGAAGCACCTAGATAGAAGGAAGAGAGCATAATACAATAAGGACGAGAGAATTCATAGATCAGGAAGAAATACACTTCAATTAGGCTTGTAAATCTTCAAATCTTTGGTAGAGGATACTTCTTCTAGGTAACACAATGATCCACCTTAAGACGGTAGATACAAACAAACATAACATCACTCAACACAATCAAACAAACAAGTTAGAACCTAACAAACATCAAGTACACCACAGACTACCACCTTAGGTCCTTAAGTCTACCCATCTCTCATTTATTATTTCAAGGTCAAGTAATTTAAGTTTAGGGTTCACGTGTGTGCGTCGGGAGCGATAAAGCTCTAATACCAACTGTGACAACCCTCGCGAATGCGGAAATAAAAAATACAAGCATGTGAATTAATTAGCGGAAATACGGTGATTTAAAAACCTTTATACATGCTTGATAGATAATACGAGGAGTGTCAAATATTACAAAACAAGAACAAAAATACCATAAGAGACGTAGTCTCTCAAAGTGTTAACAAAAGACAAAGTTATTAGCGTCTAGCTAAAGAACGTCTAGAGGTGTTTCATCCAGGGACAACGCCCGCTAGCTCACACCCGAACCCAAAATATCAAGCAAAATGCCATCCAATCAAGCAACTTGTTCATCCATGAAAAACATGAACGCCACAGTTAGAAGGGAGTAAATCCGGGTTCTCCCAGCCATATCACATCAAATGTACATAGAAGGAAATACCAAAGTAGAAGCATGCATATATAGATATACATGTGAGATACGATAAGAATAGATAGGCAATTCAATATATAATGATAAGATCATATAGAATACAAATCCGAATCCATCATGTGATACAAAGACTCGGGGAAAACACTCTTAGGCAACTATATACTCACTAGGGCTTACATCTCACCGTTAGCGGCATATACTTGATAAGTTAGAGACTCGACATATAAACCACGCCAATCATCTATTTCATGCAAGAGTCCAACTCAACGTTCACATATAACGCAACTTACAAACAACCGTCAAATCATACACATATACAACATATTCTCTCACGGTTAATGGCACGCACTATCATCATGTACAATAGCAAGACAAGCCAATGGAAGCTCACGGGATAAGACATTTCCCGGAACCGTATACGATAAGACGTTTCGTATACTCATGACCTAGACAAACAAGTTCACGGGATAAGACGTTTCCCGGAATCATGTACGATAAGACGTTTCGTACACACAAGACTCTAATCTTCTCGGTAGGACGACGATAATAATACGGTCCTATCTAAACCTGGCCAGATCTCGGAATAAGACAATGTTCCGATTCGACATGTGGTTAAGACGTTCAAAATTCCAAGACTCGATCATACAAAGACGTCGAGTACCCCAAATTCGGCTAACCCACACGAAAGAGGCGGAAAGAGATCTATAGTCAAAAGTCAAGCTAGTACGCTACATGCAATGACACCACCTCGCAAGGATACAACATTTGACGGCCGGGTCGATCAACGCATTGCGTTCGCCTCCTAACAACGTCGTCATATCCCCACTAAAACAAATGCACAACGGCATCACGGTTACACTTCACCGCTCCGACATTTAAGTCTAACGGGTATAAAGTATGACCGGGGAATGAGAGTTCAAAACACTGAACAATAAGTGCTCACATCAAATACATAAGGTAAAACCGACTCAAAGTGGGACATACCAAAAACCGTCACAAAACATGAGAATAGGGAATTATATAAACTTAACTATGATAAAAATGAATCAATACATGATCATAAGCATTAGAACAAGTTTATGAACATAATAAATAAGAAACCTAGATCCCCTCTCCAAAAAAACGTTGTTTGGAAACCAACTAAAACAAGGGTCCATAGCAAACGGTCATAACTAGAGTTCTAGACATGCAAATGCAGAAATTCCAAATGGAAGTGATAACTTATCCTCTTAAGGTTCCAACGGGATGTCACAAGCCTAAAACAAGCAAGTAACGAAGGAGATATGATCATTTTACGAAAAGGGGTAAGTGCAGGAAAACTGCAGTCGGCCGCGCGTAACGCTGCCAGCGCCCCCACGACGCAGCCAGCGTCCCACGACGCAGCCAGCGTCCTTCACGGAACTCAGGCACAATCATATCCCAACAAGTTACAAACAACAAAAATCCTCATTTATCATCACAAACCATCAATTCTCATATCAATTAACAACTAACAACAACCAACAACAACAACACAAGTACTAAGCATACTAACCATAATCTAAATACGATTACTAGCCTAGAAAACACATAAAACACGTAAATGATATCAAGTAACCCTTCACCGTTACTTTTTCGCGTCTTTAAACGATTTCTAAACCTTTGTCGGGGTCTAGAAAGTCTCCACCTAAACAAAGACGACAAAAGATGAATATAATTCACCTTTGAGAAAGACGGATAAATTGAAAAGCGAGAAAGACGGTAATTTTATTACCAATACGGATAGAGGAAGATAAGAGGGGAAGAATAAGACGAACTTACGTGAATTTGAGCGAGAAACGAATGAGATAAGACAATTCAAAGATTGGATCAAAATGGAGGCAAAGGTTTTGGGTTTCTTAGAGAAGAAGAAATGTTGAGTTGTGTTTGTGTGAGTATGAATTAGGTTAGGAGTAGTATGAGGGAGTATAAGGGAAAAAGTCAAGAAAAAGTCAAAGACGGCTTAAGACGGGTTTTACTTGAAATCTCGCGGAAATTCCAAATACGAACTCGGAAATTCTAAATTCGACTCGGAAAATTAAATTCTAAATTAAAACTAAATTTCACTAAAAAGTATCTGTAAAAAAGTTTTACTAGAAAAATAGGGTACGTTTGCGGGTGTTACATCTTGACTTTGGCAAGCTACTCATATTGTAAGGTAGAGCCTCCTGTGGTCGGTACATCTGAACCTGATCTCAGTTTAGGAGTGAGTAGTTTCTCCTTATAGTCTGTGTTACATCAAAACGCATAAGTATGATTTTTATTCCATTTTCTATAAGTATTGCTGTCATGATCTACATTTTGAAGCCATTCAATCTCTTGTTCACATTTCGCAAAAACACCCTTCTTCCTAGCTACATTATAATATTGCCTACCCTTGTTGAGCTAGTAACCAACTATATGTGTAGGGGTGTTCTATGCTTTTGCGATGTTCTGATAATGCCACCGTTTGGTGTGAACTTGTCTCAGGATTGCTGATTCCCGGGTTTTGATGAAAAAGAGAAAAAGAAAAAAAAGGAGCTTTGAAAAAAAAACAATGAAAAATGAAAAAAATGATATTGAAAGCTCAAAAGAAAAAAAGAGAAACGAAAAAGAGGGAAAACGCTTCCATGAAAAGAAAAGAAAGAAAAATTATGGGAAGTCGTAACTTGATTTTTCATGTTTAATAGGCCAATATGCTGCTTTTGGCTTTGACTTTTGTTGATGGGAATTGGTATGATTTGGATTAAGTATCCGCTGCACATTTGGTTATTACTAGCTTGACTTTAAGCTCCACATGACCAAAATCATTTGTCCACTTTCTTACCCAAATTTCCCAAGCCTCTTCTTTACTTTTCTAATGCTTCCTACATTATATTTTGATCATGATTAGTTTTACTTGATGGTTTTGGATTGTCTACCATACTAGACTGCGAGCACATTCTTATCAGTTGTAGATAGGTGAGTGTCACTTCAAATTTAAACCAATATTTCCTATTTTACAAAAATTTGAGTGATGAGTGTACCGTGAGGGTCCATTGTCAAAAGATCATGCAAGAGCTGAAAATGTCCAAAGAATATTTTCTATGATGCGCCGTTATGTAAATCTCAACTATGATTCGCATTTTCCTTCGCCCTTGTTGTAACGGGCTTATGATTCATCTACTTATTAAGAGCTTACTTTTTGAGATTTGTATGATAGACTGATCATTGTTAGCTACCCTTGGCCTAGTTATGATTGTTCTGTTTGCTTGAGGACAAGCAAGGGTTTAGCTTGAGGGAGTTTGATAAGTGATATTTTGTACTAATTTATCCCTCGTTTTAGCTCGATTTCCATACGATTTATGCACTTTGTTAAGTGATTAACGAGCTCATATTGCTATTCTAGTTGTTTTGCGTGTTTTGACTCGTTTTATAGGAAATGAAGCGGTTTTGCTATATTTTCCTACTTTATGGAGCAAAGGCACTAGGATACGAGTTTTCAAGGAATTGATGATAGCCAGTTCACGATTTGATTACGATTCCGCTACATCCTTCCTCAATTGGATTTATCTTGGACTTTGGCTTTGAAACTCAAAAGGAAACATCAACCCAAGTCAAAAGAAGATCAGCCCAAGCCCAATTCCGTATTGCATTGACCAAGACCAAGGCATAGGATTCCGTGCCTAAGACGAAAAGACGGAAGAATCCATCTTGCACACTTACCCGATCGGATTACCATTTACCCGATCGGGTATTTCTGCAAATGGACGTTACTTAGCTCTTCTTCAACCGAGCTTAAATGTGTGATTTAATGCTTTGACTAGGGTATGAATTTGGACGAGGGATCAGCAGCCATGCAGCCCTATAAAAGCCAATGATCATCACACACAATTATCATCTCTTATCTCATATCTCTTATCATCTTTTTATCATATACTACACAACTTCATATTATCTTTTAGCATACTTTCATACAATAACACATTTTATAGTTTGTTTCTTTCTTATAAGTTTTAGAATATAGTTTATTTCTTAGTGTTTCTCTAGTGTTTTCATAGCTTTTGTTATTGGATATTTGTTCTTTACTTTCGTTCTTATATATTCATATTCCAAACTCGGTAATTCTCTATCTTTTTCTATGCAATTTTCATCATGAACCTTAAACTAATTAGTATTATTTTCATATTGTTGTTGTTAGGAAATCAATCTAAAATTAACCTAGTTAAAACTGAAATATTATTTAACATGTCACATTATAATTTACCTAATCAGATAATCATGGAATTCATCACTAGAATCATTATTAATATAATCACCATAATCACTCTAGTATTTATATTTCATAGTTTAATTTCTTACATCTTTTTCTTATTAATTTACTTAATCACATGATCACATAAATTAGATAAAATATTGTAAGATTAACATTGTGTAAATAAAATAAATAGAGTTGTAATATTGAAATGATTTACGAGTTAAATGAATTAAAAGAAGAGTAGATACCATTTGAACCATCTAATTGTTTCTTCCTTTGGTCGTGTCAAATTCTATAACTATGTTTAGTGGCCATAAACAATTGTTTGTATTAGTCAATTTCTATCTTTATAATGAGAGTTGGGATGGGAATTAGGACTGCCAATAGGGGTTTAGTGACTTAACCATGCTGAGAGGACGTTAGGACCCACTAAAAGGTCGGTACGAATCCGAAAGGAATATACCGCTACAAGGCCTAGACAATCATAGTAATTCTAATGTTGGTATCAATGAAACTTTTAATTAGTTTTACATGTATTTCTCTTTCACTATTTCAATTTGATTAGATAGTTTATTTTACCGTTTTAGATAGTTTATTTTATTGTGATCTAGTTAGTTTACTTTATCGTCTTTCTATTTTCGTTCTTAGATAGTTTACTTTATTATTATCTAGTTTATTAGTTTAGTTAGATAGCCTTTCAATATTGTCATTTAAATATCGTCTTTAGTTAGAATTTAATTGTTGTCATTCGGATCAGAGCATTTCACCGATCGGGTACGTGACAACCCGATCGGGTAAGTAGTCTGTTTTGAGTTTTACATTTTGCAATTTACATATTTGTCATTTACATATCGTCATTTATATACTTGTCATTTTATTTTCTGTTAGTAGTTTAGACAACCACCTCAAATGACTCGAACTTAAATGAAAATCATTCCATAGCAATTCCTAGTTAACACGTACTCCCTGAGGATCGACACCCTACTTCCCTAATTACATTCCTTATGTTGTTAGCCTAAGTGCGGGTAATTATTTTTGTATCGGGACCGCGACATTACCAATCAACTATTCTAGTTGTTTTGCGTGCTTTGTCTCATTTTATAGGAAATAAAGCGGTTTTTGCTATATTTTCCTACTTTGTGGAGCAAAGGCACTAGAATACAAGTTTACGAGGAATCGATGATAGCAATTTCATGATTGGATTACGATTCCGCTACATCCTTCCTCAAATGGACTCATCTTGGACTTTGACTTTGTTTCTCAAAGGAAAAACATCAACCCAAGTCAAAGGAAGACTAGCCCAAGCCCAATTTCGTGCTGCATTGACCAAGACCAAGGCATAGAAACACGTGCCAAAAGAAAAAATTAGAAGAGACGAAAGAAGATCCATCATGGTTACATACCCGATCGGATTGGCCATATACCCGATCGGGTATGTCTGCTGATGAATGCTTCTTGGCTCTTCTTCTACCAAGCCTTAATGGAGTGCTTTATTAGGTTGTCTAGGACTCTAGGGTATGAATCCGGACGCATTTGGGCAGCCTCTCAACCCTATAAATAGCCTATGCATCATACACAATTTGACAACAACTACATGTACAAAAAAACACTTCTCTCTTTAGATTAGTTTTTCTTCTTTCTCTCATCTTTCTTAGTTTAGTTTAGTTTTAGTTTTCTCTAGTTTAGTTTAGTTTAGTTTAGTTCTAAGTTTTCTTCAGTTGTATGGTTCTACTTGTAATTGGAACTCAAGTTTCCGGGTTTGCATTTCCTATTCAAGATCTTATTCCATTTCGATCTTTGCTCATCCTTTCCGGTAATCTTTATTCTCGTGTTTACATTATAGTTTCATTTTCTTTAAGTATTTCCTTTATCATGTTTACCATTCTTAGTTTTATAATCTTAGTTGCCCTTTCATTGTTAATCATGCATACGTAGTCATTTTTCTAGGGTGTAGGGTAGCCATGTTAGGTTGATTAAAAGATGATAAATGGATAAAAGAAATTGTGCTTTTAAAACATTGTGTCTATGCATGTTTGGACTATAACGATAGTTAGCGATTCCTGATCAAAATCATTGACTAGAATGGAATTCTTTTCCAAGGTAGAGATACGTGAATTGAACAGACAAAGCATGACATGGTGGATTAAGACCTAGTAAATTGCCTAAAAGCCTGCTAGACCATCTGATCTATGATTGTAATGAACACATCATTCTTACGAACTCACAATGAATTATTTGCATGTTCTAAATCCAATTTCATCAATATGTTAATCTACATGTGTGAACCTACTTCCCTAGATTCTTTTCTTTATTGCATTGTTATCGTTTTTATTATAGTATTTATTAATTAGTGACAAACATTTGCCAATCGTACAAGGTAGAGTTCTAATCATAAATATTCACAAGTATCTCCCGTCTCCCCGAGATCGACCCCTTACTTCCCTAATTACATTAATTTGTTGTTAGCCTAGTTTGGGTTAATTATCTTTCATTAGGGTACGCGACAACCCTGTCATACAACATGGGTCTTTATTTAAGGATGAAAAACATCATCAAGGAATCAGACTGTGCAGATTTTGAAGTATGTCATGTCAAGTTTGATTGGAAAAAGATGGAGCCGAACGACGACGAGTCCGGGTGTTTCATGCTCTATACCATGGCTCAATATGAAGGAACTGAATTCAAGTCGGACCTTGGGGTGAAGGTCTCTCGTCTAAGCTACTGTGCTGAAATAGCTGCTTCTCTAATATTGGCGAATATGAATCAGTACAAGTATTTTGTCCTGGAAAATGTATAAAAGCAGGAGCCAAAGAAACCTCATATTTTGAGTGTTGTTTTAAATGCAAGGAAGTACAAAGTGAACATTCCTTCAACAAGTCAAGATGCAATTTCTGCAGATGAAGCTGTACCGTTGAGGTTCTGTATAAAGTAGATTAAGTATCTTTTGTAACTGAACTAGTAGTTTTAGGCTTTTATTTCAGTGTTGATTATTGTTGTTTATACCTATTGTAGTATGTATTATTGTAGTATCTACACAAAGATTGTTAATGTAGTTACTAAATTCTTAAGTTCCTCAACTGTTGCGTTTTTCTGGTGTCTTGCACAGTTTATTGTATTTGTTACTGTGGTGTTATTCTGGTGTTATTGTTTATTATTCCGTTACTGTGGTGTTACTGTGGTGTTATTGTGGTGTTACTGTTATTGCGGTGTTACTGTGGTGTTATTGTGGCGTTATTGTGGTGATATTGTGGCGTTACTGTGGTGTTATTTACGTGTTATTGTGGTGTTATTGTGGTTTTACTGTGGTGTTACTGTGGTGTTATTGTATTGTTATTCTTGTGTTATTGTTTATTTGTTCTGTTATTGTTGTGTTATTGTTTACTGTTCTGTTATTGTGGTGTTACTGTTCTGTTATTGTATTGTTAATATATGGTTAATCTTGAGTTACTGTTATTGTGGTGTTATTGTAGTGTTATTGTGGTGTTAATGTGGCGTTACTGTGGTGTTATTCATGTGTTATTCTGGAGTTATTGTTGGGTTATTGTGGAGTTATTGTTGGGTTATTCATGGGTTATTCTGGAGTTATTCAGTTGTAACATTATGAAATGAAAATACACTAAAATTAAGTATATGAACACATTAGTACAATAACATTAACTTAAAACGTTAATAGATACATTCCCTTGATAAACTAAACACATTAGTTCGAAAGAACAAATACTAAAAAACAGAACGCTAAAACACATTACTGATTTTTCATTCCCCTCTCGGTCGCTTGTTTTGTGGGCCTTGCACACTGCTCTCAACCTCCAGGAAGTCATCCCTAAGGGTGTTTTTGTATGCGTGCATTAGTTCCATGGCTTCCAGAACTGCCGACCAATTGTCAGGAATTGAAATATTGACACAAGTATATGACTTCTTTAGAGCCTTGACACCAGCGATAAATTGACCATCCATGTCTGCTTCTGTGTATTGTTTTTCCTCCAACTGCCTACGCATACCATCTTTCTCGTCCTCAAGAAACTTTATTTGTGCCTCGAGACTGTCCAGTTCTTTTTGCATGTACTCTTCACGTGCCTCAGTTGCCTCAACATTGGTTAGGGCTTGCAGTATTTCTATGGAAAGCGATTCTATCTTCATATTTGCTTTATCCAGTGCTTCCTCTAATGGAGATATTTGGTTATTGTCTGTTATGGAACTCATTCTGAACAATGGAAAACATTATCGTTTACGCCTTGAGAACAGATATCAAAGTATTAAAAAATTGGATAACATAAAAAATAAAATAAAAAGAGACAGGAGATTACCTTTTGCAGAGGAATGTAAAGTACCGGTATTTTGGTCTTGTGTTTTTTTTTTTCGTTTGGAGAATAACTGAATAAGTTTGATTGTTGATACAAGTATTTATAAGTAATTAGAGAAACTTGCAGCAGTTAATTGCAGCAGTTAATTGCAGAAGTTAATAGAGAATGTCAGCAGTTTATTTCCTTCTAGTTTTAATTTTCTGTTACCTAAGTGTTACTCTAATGTTATTGTCGTGTTATTGTCGTGTTATTGTCATGTTATTGTGGTGTTATTGTGGTGTTACTGCAGTGTTACTGCAGTGTTATTGTGGTGTTATTGTGTTGTTACTGCAGTGTTACTGTTGTGTTATTGTAGTGTTACTGCCGTGTTACTGCTGTGTTATTGTGAAGTTATTCTAATATAGATTATTAAGCTTGAAATATGAAAGACTGTTTCCACTCGTTTCATGCAGTGGTAATGTTTAATGTATCTTGACAATATTATTAATGCATATATAATGAAAAAATTTAAAAATACTTGAATTCTATCACTTCATGTTATCTCAACATGCATCATATGTTTCCATGTGTTTTTCCTTGCTCACTTCATTCATCAGATTATTCCTCCTGTAATTTTTAACAGCAAGTAGCATTTAATCATGTGTGTATGAATGTTATCCTGTGTGTTACTGTGTTACTCATTGTAGTTCTGCAAAACTACAAACAAAGAAAACAAAAGAGAAGATTGATACCTCTTCGTCGTCTGTTTCACGTTCATCATCGTCAGAGGGCAGATCCTCTACAAAAGGAAGGTTACAAGTTCTGCTGTTGTGGTTTACCCACCTTTTACAGTTACCACACCTTCTCTTCCTCTTTTCTGTTTTCCTTACAGCCTTCTCTTTTGACGACATTTGTCTTTTCCCACTTCCCTTATTCTTTGCCTTATGTGGCGGTAGTATGTCGATTTCCTGTGGAGCTTGGCAGCTGAGGAGATCCTCAATTTCCTTGTTTTTTGATTTTTTTTCTCTACTGCCCCTACCACGGTCTCCCTGAACTGTTTCAGCAATTTAGAAAATTCCTTCATGTTCTTTAGCTCACCACTGTCAAGCAGCCCAACCGTTTTATAAATTTCTGACCAAATATTTGACATTTCGATTTTCCTGACGTCAACCTCATCAAAGTCCTCAATGACTTTTCCATTTTCATCATAGACAATAGGTCTGTACGATTTTTTGGTCCATCGTGTGAGAATAAAAGTTTCAGGTATCTAGTATACCTTCCTACCTTTCCACACCCAAATTACATGCCTACAAACGAAACCCCTCCTCTCAAACAACTTATAATCACATTTGGCTTCGTTATTTGGTGTATTATATTCTACCAGGAATCTCCTATTTTTCAACCCATCATCCACCATATGTGATTCAATCTCATCTTTGACAGTCAAACCTCCATTTCCCATACTACAAATAGAGTGTTTCACCTCCTTTTGAAATTCAGTAAAAATAGCATGGGTGTAAATGAGAGATGCATGCTCGACCAATCTCAATGGGCTGATTTTTTCGACCATACTATGCTCATTATCAGCATCTAACTTCTTCTGATTGTACCTTTGTTGTTCAATTGCTGAATTGAACCTCATCCAAAATTTCACTAGTGCTCCAAAATGGTTTTCAAATCTCTTGAAATAGTTGTTTTCGCTTTCGGACCTCTATGTGGTCCTCAGCAAACAACCAAGTGGCAAGTCCCAAAAGTAGGCAGGTATCCACTTGTCTCTCATTGAAAACATAGCCGACAGCCAGCTGTTCTCTTCAAGTGCATGATCAGAAATAACATTTCTCCAGTTTTCCTCAAATTCATTGGGCTCTAGATCAATGTCCCAAACAACTGCATTTATCTTGGTCAGAAAATCAGTCTCACTGCACAGTGTCTTCCCTGCTTTTTCAGCCATCTTTTGTATTATGTGCCACATGCAATATTTTTGCCTAGCACTCTTAAATACAAGGGGAAATGCTTTTTTTGATGTCAGGGCACTGATCAGTGATGATACATTGAGGTTCCTTCCCCTCCATTGCATCCAAAAACTTGTTGAAAATCCATTTGAATGATATGTCATCCTCATGTTCCAGTAAACCAGCTCCAAAAGTTATTGATTTTTTGTGGTTGTCTACCCCCGTGAAGGGAGTGAACACCATAAAGTACTTGTTGGTCGCGTATGTTGGGTCAAAGGATATTGTGTCACCATACAATCGGTAGTTGTTTCGAGCTTCTTTGTCTGCCCAAAAAACCTTCGTTAAGCACTTGGTTTCATCCACATCATAAGCAAAGTAGAAGCCCTTTGTTTCAGCAAGGTGCTTGAAGTTATCAATGAACATGGTAGCGTCATTACTTCCGATGTAACACTTTACATCCTTCTTGAAATTCTTAAAGTCTATTTAAGACGCTCCGAAGTTTTGATAACCATTTGAATTCTCCTTCACCATTCTGTAAGTTGCTGTTGCTCCTATGTTCAGCTTCGAATGATCAATAATCAATTTTTTATGGTAGGCATTGAGTTCCCTCGACAGTTTTTGGAATTCTCTATTTCTAATAGAGTAAAGCGCATGGTTGTGAACCTCTACAAATTGGTCGACAATATGTGTAGGTTTCTCTCCTAGCTTGTTAGCTGGAGGTGGAATGGTTCTCAATCTCATATTGGCAGGACAGTGACACCTTAACAGTTTGTGCTTCTTTGGCTGTCTAGTCTTTGGCTTTATTTGTTCTGTCGTACTCGAACTACCAACTTCATAATTTGCTGATTGGAGACAGAGTCTCCTTTTCATATCCCTTTCTCCTTGCTTGTTGCACACTATTAGTTTTAGGAGAACACCGCCCTTTGCGGTCCCATTTGCCACACGCCAAGGCATATATTTTATAGAACTCCAGCCCCTTAGGCACTGTTGAAAAGGACATGCCAAGCTTAGGCGCGTAAACTCATCTTCAACAGTTCGTATCCATCATTCACTACCTCCTGGTGTGTTACTGTAATGAAGCGAAGGAATAAACTCATCTTCCCCTTGTGTACAAGTTGGGGTGGAAGACATATTGCCATTTGATGATTCACCAGATGTTGGAATTGTATTTTCCGCAACAGAGACAGTAGAAATATTCAGAACAGATATAGTAGAGATATCTGCCACAGTAACATAACAATAACATAATAACATCACAATAAAATCACAGTAACATCACAGTAACATCACAGTAACAACATAACAATAACATCACAGTAACAACATAACAATAACATCACAATAACATAACAACTAACAATAACAATAACATTAGTATAAAAACATAACAATAACAACTAACAATAACATAACAATAACAATAGCATAGCAATAAGAACATAACAATAACAACATACTAATAACAACATAACAATAACATAACAGTACGGCGATTCATGTATGACGAGATCGATAGAAATTATATAGCAACTAACGTAACAATAACCTTAACGTGATTCATACATAGCAATAATACAGCAATTACAGTAAGAGGATTCATGTATCACATAACAATAACAGTAACACTAGCATAACAATTAACTTGATCTTTTTTTTTCTTAATAACAGTAACAACAACAATAACAATAACTATAACTATAAAAATTGAATTACTGCGAAACAACTTTTAAAAGTGAAGAAATCGATCATTATCTTCATGATATAAGAGCATATGATAATTAATTTTCATTCGATATATTATTACCTGTATCCATAGAAACTATCGAGTTGTTTACTTCGTTTTGCATGTTGTAATTCTGGATTTTTTTGCTGGTTTGATTATCGACGATGATGCTTTGTGAGGTAGCTGAAAGAGAGTTTTAGAGACAGACTGGATTTTTGAGAGAGAGAAAGAAAAATATAAAGAATTATTATTTCTCTTTCCGCCGTCAATTTTGTTGTTTGCGTTTTGTTTTCCTTTTGTTTAAAGATTTCCTTTTATATTTATTATTAGTATAGGTATAATCTAAGTATTGATCTAAGCCATTAGTTAAGTAGATCCAATGGCTAAAATTTTATTAGTACAAACTCAGCATAAGAACCAAACTCACGAGATCCCGCCTCTATATGTTTATTATTAGTATAGGCCGAATCAGGTGAGGCCGTTAATTATGGCAAAGCGGTCTGCCTCACAAAACTTCATTGGGCTCATTTTAAGTTGTTCATTGGATTGAAAATTTGAGGTCATTCCTTATCTTTTAATTTGGCCCAAATACTCTCTCTAAAATAAAATAGACAAAGCCCCCAAACACTTTACTTTGTCTCTCTCTGTTTTACACGACTTAATTGAGCTTGCACTTGATTTTGTGAAACTTGCACTTGATTTTGTGAAACTTACACTTGATTTTGTGAATCTCTAACCTGGTTTTGTGAAACCAAGACGATTTTGCGAATCTAAAAATTGAATTGTTAACTTTGAACATACACTAGCATTTACAAACTTCTATAATAATTGTAGATTTATATTTTTTATCTATGTAGAATTCGAACCCACACCTTGGACAATAGTACAATGCTCAACCTTTTGAGCTTATAGATAATATAGTGGAAATTGATTTATGCATTTAACAAATAACAAACACATACATTAAAGTATCAATAAAGAGGTAATGTGTGAATCTTAGACTTTGTGTTGTGAACATAGGACCTTATCTTATGTAGTTTCACAAAATAAAGTCTAAGATTCACAAACAATATGGGTAAGATTCACAAAATACATCCTTACTTTCATAAAGACAATGCCTATATTCACAGCAGTTTCACAAAGTAAGATGCTCGACTCACACCACAAAGTCCAAGATTCACAAACCTTAGGCGCAAGATTCACAAAATAAAGGCCTACTTTTACAAAGTCAATACCAAAATTCTTAGCAGTTTCACAAAGTAATGTGCTCGACTCACGCTACAAAGTCCAAGATTAACAAACCTTAGGCGTAAGATTCACAAAATAAAGGCCTACTTTCACAAAGTCAATTCCTATTTTCACAGTAGTTTCACAAACTAAGGTCTTAGACTCACACCACAAAGTCTAATATTCACAAACCTTAGACGTAGGATTCACAAAATAAAGGCAGACATTACACCGCGACTAAGACAATGTGACGAGTGTGAAAAAATCAAGTATAAGAGACATACACAGTAGAACTAGCGGAACGAATCAAACGGATAAGCGGGAAAATGATCAAAATTTGCAAAACAAGAGTTGAACTCACTAGCTAAACTAATTAAGTAATTGAATCAACAAAATTGAATAAAAATCGCAATGTAGGTATGAAATATATAATTAAGTCACACAATCTCAAGATGAGGTATCATTATCTTTCAGAGTTCTCACTCTCTATAAAGTGGTAGTGAAGGAGTTGCAGTATATATTTTATTGTATGGCCGTAAGTCCCGTAACAACTGTGTCTAGGCAGGGTTGTGCCTTTACCTGATATAGATTCAGATACAAGTCAAATAGAGCACAAGTTCACAAAACTGGTGATTTACATGTAGGTGCGACACTTAATTTTAACACACATATCAGAACGAAACTTATGATGTCAAATGGCATTAGTTTTGGGATTAAAGGCTTTTTGAACGATTTTGGCAAATTCAGTACACGAGAAAGATTTAAAAAATTGTAGATTTCATTTTCATAACAGTTTTATTCAAACAAATTTACATTATATATTCTAAGTCGTAACTTATAACTTACCAACTTCCAAAGTAACATAACAACTGCCTATCACATACTTAGCTACATTCCCAACTAATTTCCAGATGTTACATTCTTCAGTTTTCCAAACTACACCTACATTTCTACACAATATCAATGTTGTACGGAGTATGGAAATCACAAAGTTTACATACATATAGGGCTGAAAAGTAGGAGCGTACATGGGAGAAAAACAGCAAAATCGCCCTATATACAAGGGTTTGAGATTATTCACTTGGATCGTGCAAGTTAGAAGCTATTAGAGTTGTTTCCATACACATTAGGACTCACATCTAGGTATGACACTTAAATTCAACTAGACGAGACGGCTAATAACTGCTGATTTCACTTGTAAAAACAATCACAAAATCAGAGAATAACATTCAACTATTAAGCATTTAAAAATCCACAAAAAGTTCAAGAAATCAAATAAAGCACAAGATCTAGCACGAAAGACGTAATTAGCGACGAAAATTGAAACAAGTAACTCACTACTGTTGATTTAAATTTATAAATGATCAATTAATCACGGATTAAATTTAACATCACAAAAATAACATAAAAATCAAAAGAAATCAAATCGAGGATAAAAGCTAATATAAAATATACATAATAAATTAAGAAGCAAAGAATGGAGAAGTAATGAAAGTACCTAAAATCGAACCAGAACTGATAAATAAGCGTAGAAAACGATTGAAACCTGCAAAACATAAGCGCAACTCAGTGCATCAACTAATTAAGTAGTTGAATCAACAAAAATAAACAAAATAACGAACAAAAATCAAAATCCAGGTATGAAATACTAAAAGAAAGGAACGAATCAAACAAATAGGTGTAGAAAAAGATCGAAAAATGAAAAAAAAAAATAAGAACTCAACTTACTAAATAGTAGATCGAAAATGAAAAAATTGAACAAATAAATTAACAGGTTATCAATGAGTGTGAAGTAAGCAGTAGATAATCGTAAATTAGGATGAGATATATTACCTAGATCAAAAATTACGAAGCTCGCGATCAAAAATGGAGGTTTTGCACAATGAAAATGGATGTTTCCATGTTACAGAAGAGAGAGAAAGAGTGGAAGAGTGTGGAAGAGTAAATGAGTAGTAATGAGGGAAATTGTCATTGCTCACGTTAGTTTTATTGAGGGGCACGTGGCAAAATCTGAAACATCCATATGTTTTAGATCCGACGGCTAGGATGGGTACAGCTACCTCACCCTAAAAAGGGTGCCTCACATGATTCAATTCCTATATATATATATATATATATGTATATATATATATATATATATATATATATATATATATATATATATATATAGAGCAAAGATCAATTGAGTCCACCCATATCCTTAGAGTCCTTGAGTCCTCTTTAGGGCCATTGGATAAAGGGAAATGAAGGGCTGAGATTGATGCTCCAAAAATCTGATTAATATCAATCTCTCTCTACCTTTCACTAATTAACCACTCATCTACCCTAATCCACCCTAATCCAATATATAAACTTTTTCTCACCATTACTTCTCTCTCATCTCACATAATATTCATCCTCTCCTCTCTCTAAAATCCTAATAAATTCAAAATCCAAATAAATCATCCATCCTCCAGTGCTTTCACAACACCACCCAACCACCACCAACACCGAGACACAACAACCACCCCACAAAAAATACCCCGACATTCCCCCACTTCAGCCACCGGACTTCCCTTACCACCACTCGACAACACCACCACCGCACCTCCCTCCTCACTGCCACCACCTTCGTTTTTCTTCAGATCCGCCTCCGTCACGCCATCCTCTCTTTCTCTGCCGCCCTCTCCTCTATCTGCCACCTCCTCCCGCCCTCATTCTCTCCTCCTTTCCGCCTCCCTCACGCCATCATCTTCTATATTTTTCAGATCTTGAAAATGGTGGTCTGAGTTTGTTGTTGTTGGCGTTGTTTGTGGAGCCTCTGCCGCCTCCCTCATCTTCTCCCGTCTCCCTCCTCTTCAGGCGCCGCCACGACTCTCCTCCACCTCCTCCACCGCGAAATAGCCGCAATACCGCTGCCCCTCTCCTCCTCTCATTCAGAATGGTTGTCGTGGGGGTGGTTGTGTGTGGGGGCTACTGTTTAGGGGATGGGTATGGCTGGTGAGGGCGGGTTTGTCGGTAGTTGTTAAGGGTGTTTGTCGGTCGTTGTTGTGTGTCTATTTTTGGTTTTATTTTTTTCTTTCGGATCTGGTTAATTTTTATGTGTCTTTGTTTATTTTTTTTTTCAGATTTGCAAAGAGTTTCAAATGTTGATAACGTCTAATAAAATAACACATTATTTATTAAAGTCACATATATCGTTTATTAAAGTAACACACATTATTTATTAAAGTAACACAAAATTACCTTAAAAGTTACACTTATTTGTGTCAGATCTATTCTTTTTTTCTCAGATCTGAAAAAGGGTATATAAATTTTTCAAAATATTTTTTTTGAGATTTTTTTCCACAACTAAAATAAGGGTATAGTTGTTGGTGTTGATAACGATTGACCGATTAAAGTCACACATATTGTCTATTAAAGTAACACAAATTTTCTATTAAAGTTACACACCTTACTTATTACAGTCACATATATTAAAGTTACACATTATCTATTAAAGTAACACAAAATCTCTATTAAAGTTACTTATCTTATTTATTTAAGTCACATATATCGTCTATTAAAGTTACACATCTTTTTTATTAAAGTTACACATTTTATTTATTAAAGTTACACATTTTATTTATTAAAGTTACACATTCTATTTATTAAAGTAACATAAATCATCTATTAAAGTAACACACAATATTTATTAAAGTAACACTATTAAAGTAACACAAAATGACTTTAAAAAGTTACACTTGATGTCAGATCTGTTGCTTTTTTAGTTTTTACTCTTGTTTTCATTTTTTTTTTGCTTGATCTACATTTTTTGTGAGTGTGGGTTGGTTTGTGATGGTTGGATTACAGTTACATTCATAAAAGACTACAGTTACACTCATAAAGTATTACAGTTACATTCTTAGAGGACTACAGTTACACTCATAAAGTATTACAGTTACACTCATAAAGGACTACAGTTACACTCATAAATGACTACAGTTACATTCATAAAGGACTCAATTTGTACTAAATTACATAAATTCAACATGTAATAAAATTAAAAAAATTCCACTCAAAATGACCTAAAATAACTAAAGTTACACTCGTTAAATATTAGAGTTACACTCGTAAATCATCAAAGTTACACTTGTAAAATGTTAAAATTATATAAATTCAAATTTTTATATACAAAACCGTCTCAAAAAAATTAAAGTTACACTCGAAAATCAGCAAAGTTATACTCGTAGAATGTTAAAATTATATATATTCAAATTATTATAGAGAAAACCGTCTTCAAAATTTAAAGTTACGCATGAAAATATTAAAGTTACACTCGAAAAGCATCAAAGTTACACTGGTAAAGTGTTAAAATTGTTTAAATTCAAATTTTTACATACAAACCACCTTAAAAAGTTAAAGTTACACTCTAAAACATTAGAGTTACACTCGTAAGCATCAAAGTTACACTCATAAATTATCTCAGCAGCTAAAAAGTGCTCAAAAGTGCTTAAAAGTGTTTAAAAAGTGATTAATTAAAAGCTAGAGAGAGAAAGTTAATTAATTAGTGCATAGGTAATTAATTAGTGATAAGTGTATTTTTTAATCTCCCAAATCTCAGCCATTCATCTCCCTCATCCAATGGCTAGGATGAGGACTTAAGGACTCTAAGAATATGGTGGACTCAATTGAACTAAGCTATATATATATATATATATATATATATATATATATATAATATATATATATATATATATATATTACGCTGTATACAAAGATAACATTACATTTTGCTGATACGCAAATGAGTATCAACAATATCATCATCATGTAACCACGACTTGGGGAAGATGCGCCTTGGCAACTATATGTCTACTAGTGTCTTACATCTCACCCTTAGCAATCATATACTTAAGAAGGTTAGGGACGAAACAACCATCGAATACAAGTATTTGATAATTCAATCATAAGCAATCATCACAATGTCATAATCATCCAATATATAAGGCAAACATACTCTCACGTTAAGTGAAACATACTAGCATCTGCCCTATGCAAGACAAGATGACCCTAGACTCTAATCCTCTCGATAGGACGACAATAATATAATACGCTCCTTGCCTAAATCTGGCCAGACTCTCGGGACAAGACGTGTACCCGATTCGACATGAGGCTAGACATGCACACATCCAAGACTCGCTCGACAGAACGAACGCCGAGTACCCCAAATCCGGCAGTACGGCCAATGGTAGAGGCAGAAAGAGAATAAGTATACCGAGTCTCGGCAGTACGGCCAACGAGAAAGGTTGTCACATAAAGGCCAAGCAAGTACGCTACATGTAAAGACAACACCTCGCAAGGTTACATCATTTGACGGTCGGGTTGACCAACGCTAAGCGTTCGCCTCCCAACAACGTCGTCATATCCCTACTAACATACAAATAATGTACGTCTATTGCTCTAACATAAAGTCTAACGAGTATAAGGGTACAAACGGGAAATGAGAGTTCACTATCATCTAACAACCAAGACTTAATCGACTATAATAGGATTACATGACTTAAATGGGTTAAACATCAAAAACCGTCACTAAACATGTGAATAAGGCATAAGATAAATGTAACAATGATAAACAAGACGACTCAATGCATGTTACATAAGCATTAGACAAAGTTTAAGAAGCATATCAATAAGAAAGATAAATCTCATCCTAAAACAATGTGTTTGGAACCCATCTAAAACAAGGGTCAACTTTAAAAGGTCATAAATAAAATTTTAGATATGAAAGTACATAAATTTCAACTGGAGGTAATAGTTTATCCTCTTACGGTTCTAGGGATAAGTTACATGCCCAAAACAGGTAAGAAACGAGGGACATAAGACCATTTTACGTACAGTAGGCACTCGGTTGAGTGACCTCCACTCGGTCGAGTGACCATAACACAAGGTCGAATTTTGAAAATAAGGTATTTATTTTATGAGGGCACTTGGTCGAGTTGCTATACACTCGGTCGAGTAACTTCCACTCAGTCGAGTGACCATAACACTTAGCTGTGTGTCAAAAATCAGGGTCCTTCCTCACGAGGGCACTCGATCAAGTAGCTCATGTACTAGGTCAAGTGGGTCACTCTAATTGGTCGATTAGGCCACGGGACAGCACATGCAAATGTTTAAGACATTCAAAACTCAACCAAAAGGGTAATATCGACTCAAATCCGACACTCAACAGCATTCCAACATCATGTGAGTCACAAACCATCTAACACAAGTATCAATGGGGTTAATTCAACAAACTTTAATGACTATAACACATAATTAATTAACGAAAGGATAGATTAACAACCATATTACCAACATTCAACATTTCAAGGCAATTGAATTACAAATCAACCATTAAACATCAAAACATCATACTTTTAAAACAAGAGTAACAAAGATTCTATCGTAATCACAATAACCTACTCTAACACATAAAAGAACACACAAAGTGATATCGCGTAACTCTGATACACGGGTTTCGCGATCCTTTCCAAACTGTGATACACTGGGGAACCACAGATGGAGAAACGAGGGACAAGCGTATAAATACGCATTTGTGGAGTCGCCACCAACTTTTGTGGGAAGTTGGAACCGTTCGAATACTTTATGCCATGTCAAGACACAAAGGAATGATATGAACCCTAAGATTTCGTTACCCTTAGCATTATATGTCTAGAATGACTCTCCTGGATGCTAATGAACACGGATGTTCACAGAGATCTGGAGTAAGGGGTGAGGGTACGTACTAGGAAGCTCTTTTGATCGAACACCTAATCCCGCCCGCCTCGATAGCGACCTCTACTTCGTGTCGGTTTTATTTCGTGTCGCACGAGCCGCACGTCAGCAATGCGAGGCGCGTTACTTCGTTTGTTATTGAGAATTTGGATGAGTTCTGCCCTTTTTACAGTAACAAGCTCTGCCAATTACGCAAGACCAATGCTATAGAAAAAAAATAATTTTGTGACCGTATAAGCCTAGTGTACATCTGTCGAATTCTTAGATGCTAAACGAGGGTGATAAGAGACGGAATGGAGTGGAAGGTTCTATGGTGCTAGAAGACAGTGGAGATCTGTGTAATCTCTCTCACTCACCTAAATGAATGAAAGGATCGTCCCAAAAGGCATGAAGACAATGTAACTGTGACTCGATTCGTCTGAAATTTGTGAAAGGATGACTACTTGAGAGGTTTTGTTTTGTTTTTTTGTGGTTTTTGATTGGAGAGATTTCTTGGTTTTGTCTCGTGCATTGTAACTCATTGTAACTCAAAGAGGATTAATATGGTCCTATTTAATAATGAGTGCTAAAACATTGAATACAAATGGCTGCTGGGACATACCCCAAGCTATGTTACTATTTGACACTAAGCTAGGAGAAATAAAAGGATGGGGTGAAAACAGTAGAAGACCCTCTAGAGACTTCTAACTCAGACTCTGACTTCGACTCCGATTCTGATCGGTATTTGTTGGCTTGTGGTTCTTTCTTGAACATATAGATTTTTGCTACGGCTGGAGAGATGAGGTGTGAAAAATCCAAGATGGATTCTTCATCTGTAATTGTTAGGCTTGCTCCTAGGAGGGATGAATAGACGACCGTCCTCAATCATATCTTGAATGACATGTTTCAACTTGTAGCATTGCTATGTATTGTATCCTTTGCCTCTATGATATTCGCAGTAAGTGTCTCGATCCCAGAGCCTACCTTTCTTTTCCGGGTCAGGTGTGGGTCCTATAGGTCGAATTTGGCCTTGTTGTATCAATCTTTCCAAGGCATTGGAATTTGTATCGCCAAGGTTGGTGAATTTTCTTTAAGGGTTTCGTTTCTTGGATGGTTCGACATATTTGACATCGTCGGATTTGTTGGTGGAGTCATAAGAACGAATTGTTGAGCCTTGGTACCTGTGACCTATCGTTTTGGACAAGAGTCCTTTCCGGCTATCGTTTTCACTTCTTGTTCCCAACACAGTCAAGTCTTTGGAAGATCTTATATTTTGGTATTTCAGATGGTTTGCATAAACGAGCCTCATGATTTCCACGAAATTCTCTACAAGAGTAGCTTCATCTGGACGTTCGACAAGCTATGTGCTAGTTTTCCTTCGCTTATTTAGGGAGTTGGCAAAGTCTTCTTTCTTATTTTGGGTAAGAACCTGTAGAGTGCGCTTATTGACTTGAATTTGATCCAAAGGGTTCTCATACCCCTTGAACTTTGGGATGGCAGTCATGTTGAAGTTGGTTGGCAATTGTGTGTTCACCGCTTCATACTTGCGAATGTTCTCCCTATAAATGTCATCTCTTTTGAGATAAATTAGTTGCTCCTCCTAGTATTGGAGTCGTTTTTCAACTTCGGTAGGAATCGGCTTGGGACTGACTTCTGGTTGTCCTAGAAAAGGTGGAAAGTTACAATGCACAATGTGGGGAATGCACAGAGGAGGAAGTCTAGTTTCCATGGCGACAATTCGGCCCTCCATGGCATTGAGGCGAGCATAAGTTTGGTCTTGACTTCTCTGGAGATGGATGAGCGCAGCTAGGATTTGATCATTATCAATCTGGTTTGGTGCACAAATATTTGCTTGACTAGTTCCAGCCATCTTGAACAATGAGCAAGAGACCGACGACGAATCAGAACTAGATCGACCATTCTAGCACACCTACTCTAAAAGACTAGATTTTTGAAGTGGGAGTGTGCCACACTGTGTCTAAGTGAATTTTGAAAATGACAAATTTGGAAATGAAGTGACGACTCGAAGTGGAGAAAGACTCGACTTGTGAAGTGGGAGTATTCCACTGTGCTTAGAAAGTATTGAAAATGACTGGGTTTTAAAATGCTTGACCTAGACAACCGTAGTGTGGTTGTAGGAGTGCTGACTCGAAGTGGAGAAATGATTTTGACTAGACACTTGGACAGAGTTTCGACTAATTTCGCGCTACTTTAGGCCACCTTTGAAAATGTTTTACAGTTATAAAAAGGATTTTGATTTTGAAAATTTTGCCATGGTTTATTTACAAAGTGGTGATCATTTAAGGGTTATACACATTTAAACAAGAAGAATAACGGCATGCTGAGTGCATTTAAAAGGGATTTGGCTTAAAGGGTGGGCTTCCATACCAAGCAATCAAACCTAAGGTCTGTGGAGAGGTCCACGCCAAACAAGAGTAAGGCCAGTTCCTAGTCCATTCGCCCGAGTAGTGAAAGCCCTTGGTGCTAACATGATTACACACCGCGGTATAGTTGACGTCAATCGCTATCCATCCTTAGGCCCAGATAAGAATTTGGACCGTCCAGACAGGACGATTGGTCGAAAGGGTTTGGTTGGGCATAGGAAAGCCGAATAAAACGACCTAGGAAGGACGAGTAATGAGAACCGACAACTGTCTCACACATACTATTCCCTAACCTCGTTCAAGTTTCACCCTGGGTAACAAGTAAGTGTATTTTCACAGCGGTGTCGCCAAACTGTGATACACGGGTTTCACGATCCTTTCCAAACTGTGATACACGGGGGAACCACATATGGAGAAACAAGGGACAAGTGTATAAATACGCATTTGTGGAGTCGCCACCAACTTTTGTGGGAATTTGGAACCGTTCGAATACTTTATGCCATGTCAAGACACAAAGGAATGACATGAACACTAAGATTTCGTTACCCTTAGCATTCTATGTCTAGAATGACTCTCCTGGATGCCAATAAACACGGATGTTTACAGAGATCTGAAGTAAGGGGTGATGGTACGTATTAGGAAGCTCTTCTGATCGAACACCTAATCCTGCCCGCCTCGATACCGGCCTCTACTAATGATTAGTAGGGAAACTCTTATGTTATCGATGTGTTGTCAGTTATATGCATGCTATGCAACATCCACGTTTTAATCCTAGCATGTGAGCTTTGACTATGTCGGTTGACATGTAGTTTAGAAATTAATTAGGTCAAAGTAGATTTAGGATTCAATCGCCATGTGAGAACACAATTAATTAAATCATACAATGATTAAATAGAGCTATAAAATAAATATTACAATTGATTACAACGAATATGGGATCTATGTCAGAAATAAGTTTGAAAGATTAATTGAAATAAAGAAAAGAATTAACTTAAACTAAACGAATCAAATTAGTCGTGATATTACAAATAATAATCGGCTTATTACCTAATTAAACTAAGTCAAAGCGACATAGGAGGATCAGAGGCAGAAACCATCCCGGAACAGGCCCATTAGGTCATGCGTCCTCTGGAAGAGGCGCATCAGACCTTGTGTCTGTTCCTGAGATGAGTTCTGGCTGTGAAGCCAGAATCGCAAACAATTAATGTTCGTTGGTGATTTACGGTTATTAATGATCTATGATCGAATTTAAGTGATTTAAGTCATATTAATTATACTAATTATATCAAAGACGAATATAGAGATTTGATATGGACAAATCTATCCTCTAAATACAAAATTGATAGACGACAAAAACCCATATATATTAAATTATTAGGGATTTAAGTCAAGACAACAAATAATATGTAATAAGAAACTAAAGAAATAATGAAAGAAAAGGTTTGAAATTGATTTTGACATAAATCCGACATAAACTTTACATTTGATAAAATAAAGTACAATAAAAAAGGATTCAACACCCTCAGACTTACATGTTGACGAAATGAGATATGAACTAAAGTTATCGATTTAGCGACAGCTCGACTCGAATGTAAAGAAGTGCCCTCGTAGGAACGATCGATTAGTTAAGATTAATTATTGTTGAGTTGGTCAAATTGGTAGGTCAATGCAAAACGTGACAGGTTCCCAGAAGGATCAGAGCTTACGTGGTCGATTGATCAAGCACGTAGTTGTCAAAAATGCATAGAGCAAGGTCTAGTATGCAAAGAGAGAGAAAGAATGGGCGGAATACTCGCGTGCCTTAAAAGTGTGCACGAACCTCTCGTTATATAGGGAGAAATTCGAAAAGTTTTGGAATAACTCGAACACGGAAATAAATCTGGAAAATATTCCGAAAACAGATAAAACAGCTAGGGAAGAGGCGCAGCAGATGATGCACCTCTTCCCCAAAGGTTTCCTACCGCGAAAGAAGAATTGTGGTAGATCTATACTTTCCTTTTAAAAGATATGAGAAATATTTTATAAAAAAAAGATAGAATTTGAAATATTAATAAAAATATTCAGAATATTTCCGCGTGTTCCGACTCGGAGTTTTCAGACGGTTTATAGAAAATGAAGCGGTTTTTTTTACCCGGACACCAAATGAACTCTAATGACTGTCAAAAAAATCGTATCGACACGTAGATGCCAATCAAGGGGTAGACACATGATGCGAGTCGTTATATACCAAAAATAAAAGCCTAAGTCTACTAACTAAAGAAGATAGCGAAAGTAAGGTCGATCTCCACAGGGAGGAAATTAACTAACTGCAATCTAAGTCTGTCAGTCACAGTCTGGGGGTTTTGATTTGGTTTTAAACTAAACTAAATAAGATTTAAGGGAAGAGAAATAAAGGTAGAGGTTAACACGAAATAAATCAGATAAAGGAAAAATATGCTAGGATTCGGTCTACTGCAATATCGGCATCTACGGGTCAACTAAGTCAGTCAATCTATCAATGAGAAGGGCAATGGTTTTCTCCTCTCGGTCTCAAACCACCCTAGGGATTTTCCTAATTAACTCTCGCCCTCTTAGGAGTCACCTATCAATTCTAAGCAAGCCTTTCCCTTCCAATCTCTCGATCCAGGTCGGGGTTAACTACCTAGCTAGTCTTCTGCGTGCACTCATTCGACTAACCTCAATTATACTGCTTAGATTGATTCTCATATTCAAGATTAACTAATATACTCTATCCTATCATGCCTTTATTACAGTTTTCCTCATCCTAACATATAAGGGAATTAGCTACTCATACTATTAATGATGCTAGCAATAAAGACGATTGAATATATGACATTAGACATGATATAATCGTAATTAACAAGCATAAATAACAATAACGCAGCAATTAAGAAAGGTAAAATAGTAATTAAGACTAGAACAAAGATTAAGAATAAAGGAGAGAAAAGAGTTTGCAATCTTAGCAAATCCGGCGTAAAGAACAAATCCGCGTCGATAATAAACCCGAATGTAAACTTAAAGATTAAGAAAGTTCAGAAACTAATGGTGAATGATAAGTGTCTGCTAAGTAGTCGATAATGATCTATTAATGACGAACTAAGAGTCTTATATAATGCATAACACGACTTCTAACCTAATTAGTCTACGGACTTAAGGCCCGTGACAGATTTCACTCGATCGAGGGAAAATCCCCTTCGATCGAGGCCTTTACTCGAGAATATCAGTCGATCGAGGACTTCATCCTCTCGATCGACCAATTCTTCAACAGCTACCCCTCGATCGAGCAGATGACAGCTCGATCGAGGTCTTCTCTAGCAACTAATCCTCTCGATCGAGTAGAGAGTCACTCGATCGAGTCTTCTTCATCAGTACTCCCCTCGATCGACCAAAGATATGGTCGATCGAGGTCCTCTGGCCTAGCATATAGTGTTGGTCGTGGCTTTGGACTTGATTGTGAGCGGTTTCACGCTTTCCCATGCAAGAGCTTCTGTTCCGTTTCTTCCATTCTCCTAAATGCATGCAAAGTGGACTGTTTTGGCTCGGTTTCCGCTGCTACGCAGCTTGTACCTACAAAATGGTCATGAAAGTACAAAGTAGCCAAATAGGGGCATATAGTGACATAATTTCACCTAAACGACATAGAAATACGTGCATAAATGGACTAAAAAGTCTATATAAAATACACGCATCAACACAAGTGTTTGAGCTATCACTTCATGATAAACATACGAATTGTCACAAATCATTCTGATGTAACAAACTTGTGGCCCAATCATCACGGTGTAGTTGGCAAAAGGTGTAGATTCGAGGTATCTACTTGAGTGTAAATACTAAGGTTCACAAGTTTTAAGTAAACTTGAATTTGCTTGACTCAAACTGAGAACAATAGCAAGTAACAATGGATGTTGTTTTTAGAGAAGGGGAGTATTTAACTAAAAGATTCAAGGGATATGACTTAGAGACAATCCTCTATAGCAAGGCACAAGAGAAAAGGACTCAAAGACTGGGTTTAGAGATAGTTTTCAAGTGTTACAGCAAAGCACAAACACCCTAGGCTAGACTCCACAGCAAGTAAGTTAACCACAACAATGCACAGATATAACTTGACTCACAATACAAGGCACTGATCAAACACCTTGAAGATGTATCAGGCTTGCTTCAAACTACAGCTCTTAGCACAAGTTTGATAGTTTTGAGGGATTTCTCAAAGTTCATTCATTCATAAAGTCTGCTTGAAACATCATACAAAGACCTCCTTATATAGAGGGGCTGATATCTTGTGAGCCATTGGATGTATGGATCATCCAAGGGCCAGCTTAGGATCTAAACTACTTCTACTGACATTAATTAAGAGCCTCACAATAGGACGAGCTCAACAACTATAAAGAACAGACACAGAACACAAAAGAAAACAGACTGAACAAAAGCAAATAAAGTAGTTTTTGGAGTTTTCCTGAAATGGAAATCTGTTGTTCTTGTTGTCTTGTGCTTTGCTCTGGGTGTTTTGTTGCTCCTTGGAACTCTCCACTCTTATGAGGACATAGATAAACCTGCCTTAGATGAAGACAAGTTGACTTAAGCAAAAGAAAACATCATCTGAGCATGTACTACCTCTGCTATGCTGTTTACTGGACTCTAGCTTTGGGGTGTCTGTTTCATGGGTTTTTACTAGACTTCAAAATGGTTTGTCCTGGGCAAACTTGTAGCTTAGAGGGTTGTCTTGATGGTAGGCCATAGTGGGGGTGGTTGGGATGCCCTGGTGTACCTCCTAGATGCAAGGTTTGTTAACTGGTCTGTCTGGGCCTGAATGGCTCTGTTTCTGTTTTGTGTGGGTAATGTGGGTTGTGTTGGGGGTGGGCATAGTTTGTTGAACCTTGGACTGTCTTCTTCATTGGGGTGGCTTGGCTTGGCTTGCTCCTGGCTTGTCATAGCTTGTTGTTTAGACCTTGTAACTCTAGCTTCCATCTGAGGGGTCAAGCTTGTCTTGTATGTGGTTTGATCATCAAGACCCTTTGGGTGAGCTCCTGCTGCAGCCTCCCCAGGTTGAAAAGGGCTTGACCTCAAGCTGTGTCTTCCTCCCCCTCAGAGTCTTCATAGAAGGGACTAAGATCTCCCACATTGAATGTTCCATGGACTGCATACTCTCCTGGTAGATCAATTTTGTAGGCATTAGGACCTATCTTCTCTATGACTTGAAAAGGACCATCTGCTCTGGGCTCTAGCTTGTTCTTTCTCTTGGAAGGGAACCTTTCTTTCCTTAGGTTGATCCATACTAGGTCTCCTGGTGCAAAGTCTTTCTTGGTCTTAGGAACCTTGTCATTCTTCTTGTATAGATCATTAGCTTTCTCAATTTGTTTTCTGACTGATTCATGGAGTTTTATCATTTGTTCCACCCTCTTCTTGGCATCATAGTGGACCTCTGACCTGCACACATTGGACAAACTCAAAGGCATTAAGGGGTTAGTACCATAGACCACTTCAAAGGGGGAGTGGCCTGTGGCTGCTGATGGAGCTCTATTGAAAGAGAACTCTGCTTGAGCCAACTTCAAGTCCCAATCCTTGAGAGATTTGCTGACTATACACCTCAAGATTCTTCCCAAGGTCTTGTTGGTCACCTCAGTTTGGCCATCAGTTTGAGGGTGATGGGAGGTACTAAACAATAACCTAGTGTTAAGCAGCTTCCACAATGTCCTCCAGAAATGGCTCATAAACTTTGTGTCTCTGTCAGACACAATGGTCCTTGGAACTCCATGTAACCTCACCACCTCATCAAGGTATAGCTCTGCTACACTCACAGCATCCTCAGTCTTCTTGCAAGCAATGAAATGTGCCATTTTACTGAACCTATCCACAACCACCATGATAGAATCCTTCCCTCTTGCTGTCCTAGGTAATGCCATTATAAAATCCATACTTACATCCTCCCAAGGCCTACATGGGACTGGTAGGGGAGTGTAAGGTCCTGCTTGGAAAGAACTCTTGGCCTTTTGGCAAACTCCACACCTTCTTAGCACTATTTGAACCTCTCCCATCATCTTAGGCCAGTGGAATTGATCTTGTAGTATGTCCACAGTTTTCTGAACCCCAAAGTGTCCTCCAAGGCCACTTCCATGTACCTCCTTGATCAATAGACTTCTATAAGATCCCCTGGGAACACACAGCTTGTTTCCTTTAAAAAAGAATCCATTTTGCAAAGTGTAGGGTGAATCAATGGTCCTTGTTCCCTCTTTCTGTGCTAACCAATCTTCTGCAAAGTCTGGATCTTCTTGATACATGTCCTTCATGAACTCAAAGCCAAGAACCCTTTTCTCCATAGTTGATAGCAGAGTGTACCTCCTAGACAATGCATCAGCCACCACATTTTGTTTGCCCTCTTTGTATTTGCTAGAAAAGGTGAATGATTGAAGGAACTCCACCCACTTAGCATGTCTGTGACTGAGCTTATGCTGGCCTCCTATGTACTTCAATGCCTCATGATCAGAGTGTAAGACAAAAGGTTTGGGCTTCAGGTAATGACTCCAATGCCTCAGAGCTCTGACAAGAGCATAGAACTCTTTATCATATGTAGAATAGTTTAGCTTGGCACCACTTAGCTTTTCACTAAAGTAGGCTACAGGTTTCTTCTCTTGGATGAGGACAGCTCCAATTCCCCCTCCACTTGCATCACATTCAACCTCAAATAGGCAATCAAAGTTTGGCAATCTGAGGATAGGTGCACTGCACAAGAGCTTCTTCATGTGTTTGAAAGCCTGTAAGGCATTCTCAGTCCAAGTGAACTCTCCCTTCTTCATGCACTCAGTGAGAGGTGCTGCAATGGTGCTAAAGTCCTTAATGAATCTTCTGTAGAAGGATGCTAAGCCATGTAATCCCCTTACTTCTGTAATACTCCTAGGGATAGGCCAAGACTGGACTGCCATGATCTTGTCTTGATCAACTGAAATGCCTCTACCAGATACCACATATCCTAGAAACTTGACTTCCTCAGTCATGAAGGTGCACTTCTCAAGCTTCCCAAAGAGCTTTCTCTCCTTAAGTATTTCAAACACAGCCTCAAGATGCCTCAAATGATCATCCTTGCTCTTGCTGTAGATGAGGATATCATCAAAGTATACCACCACAAATCTCCCTAGGCAAGGCCTAAGCACTTCTGTCGTCAATCTCATGAAGGTACTTGGGGCATTTGACAGGCCAAAGGGCATGACAAGCCACTCATAAAGGCCATGCTTTGTTTTGAAGGCTGTCTTCCACTCATCTTCTTCTCTGATCCTCAATTGACGGTAACCTTGCCTCAAGTCAATCTTAGAAAAGAACCTTGAGCCACTCAGCTCATCTAACATGTCATCAAGCCTAGGTATAGGGAACCTATACTTGACTGTGATGTTGTTGATAGCCCTACTATCTATGCACATCCTCCAAGTCCCATCCTTCTTAGGAACCAACAATGCAGGCACATCAAAAGGGCTTAATGACTCCCTTACAAACCCTTTACTCATCAACTCTCCAACTTGCTTTTGCAGCTCTTGTGTAGCCTTAGGATCACATCTATAGGCTGGTCTATTAGGTAGTACAGACCCTGGCACAAGGTCTATTTGGTGTTCAATCCCTCTCAAAGGGGGTAAGCCATCAGGAAGTTCCTCTGGAAACACTTCCTTGAACTGATCAATAAGGAGCTTAACATCTGCAGGGATCACCTTAGACTCCTCTTCCTGAACTTCTTTTGATAGCAGCATTACTATAGGTTGCTCCTTACTACACTCCTTGACCATTGCTGACTCAGATAGAAATACAACTCCACTAAAATCCTCAGCCATACTTGGACTTCCATAGCTCTTCTGGTGTGGTGGCAAGGGGGCTAATGTCACCTTCCTGCTCCCATGCTTGAAAGAATAGGTATTGCTTCTTCCTTGGTGTATGGAGCTTTTATCAAACTCCCATTGCCTTCCTAATAGCAAGTGACAGGCATCCATTGGAACCACATCACACAATACTTCATCCTTGTACACACTGCCAATGGAGAAAGGGACCATGCATTGCTTATCCACCTTAACCTCTGCTCCCTTACTCAGCCATCTCAACTTATAGTGGTGAGGGTGATCTTGAGTGCTCAACTTCAGCTTATCAACCATAGTAACAGAAGCCACATTGGTACAACTACCTCCATCTATAATAAGATTACAAACCCTCCCTTGTATGGTACATCTGCTCCGGAAAATGAGGGACCTTTGATCCTCCTCCAAAGGTATCTGTTGTGAATGCATTACTCTCCATAGAACTAAGCTGTGGCCTGTGTCAGGGAGTGCCACTATTGCCTCCTGAATAGACTCTTCTTCCTCACTCACCACTTCTTCAACCTCAGGCTCATCCCTCTCATACTCAACTAGACCCTCTTTCTCCCAAGCCTCAACTTCCATTATGGTTAAGGTCTTCTTAGAAGGGCAATCCTTCCTGAGATGTCCATAGCCTTGACATTGGAAGCACCTAATTCTGTTCTCAGTCAATGAAGTGCTTGGCTTTTGACCCATGATGCCCTTACCCTTGTCTAAGGTAGGTGGGGGTGCTGTCTTAGGGGTATCCATGGCTCTAAACCCACTATAAGGTCTGGTTTGAAAAGGCCTAACAGTTTTTGGTGTAGTACGCTTAGTCTTCCCTATCTTCTCAATTCTCAG
>JAIUZE010015898.1:0-11478 GCA_022085475.1 Heliosperma pusillum | reverse complement strand
CCATTCATTCATTCATTCAACAAAAATAAAAAGCATCAACTATATAAATTAATACTACAAAACATAATTCATTAATTATGTTGATTAATTATCCACACCACCATTCAAACCGATCAAAATTATGTGACAATTCCTTAATTGCCCACAACAATTTTAATCTTTCATAATCCATTTTTATTTTAAACCTTTTTAAAATAATCGGGTATCATTATTGTGAACCTTTTCACAATAATAAACAAACAAACATTATCTTTATAATGTCAAAAAAAAAAAAACAAACAAAATTTTTTTTTTTTTTCTCTCAACGGATCACTGTTCACGTGAACAGTACCAGTTAATTTTATAAAAAAATGAACATCACGTGAACAAACTAATGCTGCTGCCTTTTATAAAAAAAACAGAATTTTTTTTTTAAAGCAGTGAACAGTAACCGGGCAGCAAAAAAAAATTTCGGTGATGCCAATATTGCTAGATCGGTACAAATTTCAATATCTAATCGTTATTAAAATTGATTCAAACTAGATTATTCAATTTAACCTTTTAAAATGAACATCTAAATCATGATTAAATCGATTATCCTTATATTCATTTAATCACAATCGCTTTGAACATCATTAAAATTGACTCATTATTCAAAAATCATCAATTTAAAACAATGAATCCGAAAATAATAGCAACAACAAAATCAAAACAATTCCATCTTATTTTAATTTAATCCTTATCAAATTAAAACAACCACAAATTTATTATATTGACTTTTAACCTATTAAAATAACAATATCAATAAATCAACAATGGAAAAAAAGAAAACCTTAAAAAAAAATCACACGGCTACACAAAAAAAAAATTCCAGCCGTGACAAAAAAAATTTTTTCGGTAAAATCAAATTTTTTTTTTCTCAAATTTATATTTCATAAAAATGAAAAACATATAATATAATTTTGTAGCCAATAACTCTGATACCACTTGTGGGAAATAACTGTTTACATCCCCTCAAAATTTAGGATTATAACAAAATTATATAATATGAAATTGCAAGTCATAGATATGAAAACGATACAAATGTAGAGAAAATGAATTAAACCTTTGGTCCTTAGCAAAATCGGCCTAAGAACAGATATCAAAATAGATATCCTCCTAATTGTCTCACCCAAGATAGATCGAGATATGCCCTTCTCCTTTGCTAGAAAGATCGATTCAAAGTTACTATTAACTTTTTAGGTTTTTTTTGTGTTTAGTGTGTGATGGAGGCACAAGTTGAGAGAGTAAAAATTAGGTTAGAATTTTTCTCTTGTTCACTTTGTTCTCTCGGCAAGCATAGGGTTTTATGAGGAGTTTTGTCTCCTCAAAACCACTACCGATGGACCGAAAAACCCGAGTGTATCTGGACACTTTTTCCGGTCATTTTAGCTTCTAATATAATGTAATACATTAGAATCGTCATCAGTCAAAGACCGACATTATAATACATCATTAATTATAAATATCCGTATATTTATAATTTTCCAATTAATTATAACGGTTTATGTTTAATTAGCTTACATTATATACAACAATTAAATATAACATTTTATATTCAATTTACGAATTACCGTTAATTCGTCTCAGCTAAATTTATTTAATCATTATTAAATAATTATATCATCATCACATTGACTAACCTTTTAGTCAAAAACACCGACTAACCTTTTAGTCATTTAATAAGGCATCAATATGATTATTCTCTCAAATAATCACATCTCTCAATCACATCCTTTAGGTGTGACTTTTAGGGACTAGTTGATCACCGCCATCTGTATGACAATAACGTCAAACTTATCTAGCAGGCCAACCGTTATCGATAAACGTTAATCAACTGATTACAATACAAAGTATACCATGTGAACCTACAGAGATTTATTTATGTTATTGCACTAACTGTGGAGGACACTGGCTCCAACACAAGGTGCCTTATAAGACCCCCTTAATACATGGAAGTGCTACCATCTAGGTTGCCCGAGTTGTAAATATCACAACAAGCCTTTAAGAAACACATTTATTAAATTACTGTCTAAATGTCAATACATAACCAAACAGATGGCATACTGTAGATACCTCAAATCTACACCTTCAGCCAACCACCTAGTGATGATTGGGACGCACGTTTGCTATGCGGAACGATTTGTGACAATTCGTAAGTTTATCGTCAAGTAACAGCTCATAAATTTGTGTCTACCCCTTGGTCGTCATCTACGTACCAATACGGTCGTTTTGATAGTCATTAGAGTCATTTTGGAGTCCGGGTAAAAAACCGCTTCATTTTCTATAAACCGTCATTTAAAACAGTGCCTGAACGCTCGGGAATATTCCAGATATTTTAATGTTTCAAAATTTATCCTTTCTTCGTAAAATATATTCATATTTTATTTAGAAAAGAATTCGAAATCTACCGCAATTCCCATAAAGAAACGCGAAAATATTTCTTTCAAAATAGGAATCAGCTTTGGAAACAACGCAGCGGGAGCTGCGCCTCTTCTAAGGCACGCAGTGCCCGCTGCGCCTCTTCCCTATCTAGTTTTGCCTGTTTCCAGAATATTTTCTAGATTTCTTTCCGTGTTCGAGTTATTCCAAAACTCTTCGAATTTCACCCTGCATAAGGAGAGTTTCGTGTACACTTTTAAGGCACGCGAGTGTTCCGCCCCTTCTTTCTCTCTCTTTGCATTCTAGACCTTGCTCTAAGCATTTTGACAACTACGTGCTTCATCAATCGACCACGTATGCTCCAATCGTTCTGGGTACCTGTCACGTTATTGCATTGACCTACCAATTTGACCAACTCAACAATAATCAACTTTAATCAATCTTTATCGTTCCTCTTACGAGGACACTTTCTTTACATTCGAGTCGAGTTGTCGCTAAATCGATAACTTTAGTTCATATCTCGCTTCGTTAACATGTAAGTCTGAGGGTATTTAATCCCATCTTTTTTATTGTACTTTATTAATTATCTAATGTAAGATTCATGTCGGATCTATGCCAAAGTCGTTTTCAAACCTTTTCTTTCATTATTTCTTTTATTTTTCTTTTATTATTTATTTAGTTATTGACTTAAATTCCAAATGGTCAATATAAGTGGGGTTTTGTCATCTATCAAATTGAGTCTTTAGAGGTTAGATTTTTCCATATCAAATCTCTAGATTCGTCTTTGATATAATTAGAGTAATTAACATATGACCAATATTAAATGCACATAACCCCCGACACTTCCCATGGTGAGCAAGTAAGAGTTATAGGGGCAAAAGTGCAATTTCGGGACGTCTCCCGAATCCCTGCAGTAGCGCCCCATGACTCCTACTCGGGCTCATTTTATTAGACTCTCCTAGTTCATTAGGTTCATTGGTTCTAGGTTCCAAAATCAATCGCTCTGATACCAGTTTGTAACACCCCCATACACCAAGGTGCCTTATAAGACCCCCTTAATACATGGAAGTGAGACCATCTAGGTTGCCCGAGTTGTAAATATCACAACAAGCCATTAAGAAACACATTTATTAAATTACTGTCTAAATGTCAATACATAACCAAACAGATGGCATACTGTAGATACCTCAAATCTACACCTTCCGCCAACCACCTAGTGATGATTAGGACGCACGTTTGGTATGCGGAACGATTTGTGACAATTCGTAAGTTTATCGTCAAGTAATAGCTCATAAATTTGTGTCTACCCCTTGGTCGTCATCTACGTACCAATACGGTCGTTTTGACAGTCATTAGAGTCGTTTTGGAGTCCGGGTAAAAAACCGCTTTATTTTCTATAAACCGTCATTTAAAACAGTGCCTGAACGCTCGGGAATATTCAAGATATTTAAATGTTTCAAAATTTATCCTTTCTTCGTAAAATATATTCATATTTTATTTAGAAAAGAATTCGAAATCTACCGCAATTCCCATAAAGAAACGCGAAAATCTTTCTTTCAAAATAGGAATCAGCTTTGGAAACAACGCAGCGGGAGCTGCGCCTCTTCTAAGGCACGCAGTGCCCGCTGCGCCTCTTCCCTATCTAGTTTTGCCTGTTTCCAGAATATTTTCTAGATTTCTTTACGTGTTCGAGTTATTCCAAAACTCTTCGGATTTCACCCTGCATAAGGAGAGTTTCGTGCACACTTTTAAGGCACGCGAGTGTTCCGCCCCTTCTTTCTCTCTCTTTGCATTCTAGACCTTGCTCTAAGCATTTTGACAACTACGTGCTTCATCAATCGACCACGTAAGCTCCGATCGTTCTAGGTACCTGTCACGTTATTGCATTGACCTACCAATTTGACCAACTCAACAATAATTAACTTTAATCAATCTTAATCGTTCCTCTTACGAGGGCACTTTCTTTACATTCGAATTGAGCTGTCGCTAAATCGATAACTTTAGTTCATATCTCGTTTCGTTAACATGTAAGTCTGAGGATGTTTAATCCCATCTTTTTATTGTACTTTATTTTATCTAATGTAAGATTCATGTCGGATCTATGCCAAAGTCGTTTTCAAACCTTTTCTTTCATTATTTTTTTTTTTCTATTATTATTTATTTATTTCTTTACTTAAATCCCTAATGGTCAATATTAGTGGGTTCTTGTCATCTCTCAAATTGTGTCTTTAGAGGTTACATTTGTCCATATCAAATCTCTATATTCGTCTTTGATATAGTTAGAGTAAGTAACATGACTTAAATCACTTAAAGTCGACTTGTAGATTATTAATAAGCCCTAAATACCAACAAAATATTAACTGATTGCGATTCTAGCTTCACAGCTAGAACCCAACTCAGGAACAGGCGCACAGAGCGTTGCGCCCCTTCAAGAGAACGCACCTCCTGTTGCGCCTGTTTCGTGATGGTTTCTGTCTCTGAACTTACTGATTCGCTCCGACGTAGTTTAATTAATTAATAAATCAACTATTATTCGTATTATCGTTGCTAATCTGATTCATTTTGTTAATTCTTTTATTTGTTTCAATTAATCTTTCAAACATACTTCCGACATAGATCCCATATTCGTTGTAATCAATTGTAATATTTCTTTTACAGTTCTATTTAATCATTGTATGATTTAATTACTTATGTTCTCACATGTCAATCAATCCTAAATCCTACTTCGAGATAATTAAATGCTAAACTACATGTTCTACCGACATAGTTTAACCTCACATGCTAGGATTAAAACGTGGATGTTGCATAGCATGCATTTAACCGACAACACGTCGATAACAGAAGAGTTTCCCTAATCATTAGTAGAGGCCGCTATCGAGGCGGGCGGGATTAGATGTTCGATCAAAAGAACTTACTAATACGTACCCTCACCCCTTACTCCAGATCTCTGTGAACATCCGTGTTCATTGACATCCACGAGAGTCCCTCTTGACATAGAATGCTAAGGGTAACGAGATCTTAGTGTTCATGTCATTCCTTTGTGTCTTGACATGACATAAAGTATTCGAACGGTTTCAAATTCCCACAAAAGTTGGTGGCGACTACTCAAATGCGTGTTTTCACGCTTGTCCCTCATTTCTCCAGCCGTGGTATCCCGTGCACCACAGTTTGGAAAGGATCGCTAAACCCATGTATCACAGTTTGGCGACTCCGCTGGGATAATACATTTACGTGTACCCAGGGTGAAACTTGAACAAGGTTAGGGAATAGTATGTATGAGACAATTGTCGGTTTTCATTACTCGACCTTCCTAGGTTATTATCTGGGCCTAAGGATGGATAGCGATTGACGTCAACCATAACGTGGTGTGTACTCATGTTAGCACCAAAGGCTTTCACTACTCGGGCGAATGGACTAGGAACCGGCCTTACTCATGTTTGGCGCGAACCTCTCCACATATCTTGGGTTTGATTGCTTGGTATTGCAACCCACCCTTTAAGCCAAAACCATTTTAAATGCACTCATCATGCCGTTATTCTGCATGTTTAACTGTGTATAACCCTTACGTGATCGCCACTTTGTAAATAAACCATGACAAAATTTTCAAAATCAAAATCCCTTTAAAACTATAAAGCATTTTCAAAGGTGGCCTAAAGTAGCGCAAAATGAGTCAAAACTATGTCCGAGTGTCGAGTCAAAATCATTTTTCCACTTCGAGTCAACACTCCTACAACCAAACTACGGTTGTCTAGGACAAACATTTCCAAATCAGTGTGCACGATAACATCCCTCTCATCGTGGGACAGCCAGAAGTAGATACCCCACCAGTTCTTACTGCAGCGGAAAAGCTACTCCAATACTTGGAGGAGCAACTAATGTATCTCAAGGGAGATGACATCTATAGGGAGAACAGTCGCAAATATGAGGCGGTAAATGCCCAGCTGCCAACTAATTTGAACATGACTGACATCCTGAAATTCAAAGGGCATGAGAACCCTTTGAAACGCATCCGTGCATTCAAGGATTATATGTCTATCAAAGGTATCAAACCAGAGATGTTCCTATAGATATTTTCTTCATCTCTCTACACCATTCCCAAACAATGGTTCTATTCTCTTGATCACAAGAAGATTGCAACTTAGGATGATGCTGCAATTGAATTCACCAAGCAATACGCAGACAATCCTTAAATTCAAATTAACATGCGTACTCTAGAGGTTCTTACCCAAAATAAGAAAGAAGGTTTCAACAACTTCCTAAATAGGTGGAGGAAGACTAGTACTCAATTGGTCGAACGTCCAGATGAGCCCACTCTTGTGGAAAAGTTCGTGGATAATCTAAGTCCCATCTATGCAAACCACCTAAGATACCAGAATATAAAATCTTTTAAAGACTTCACTGCGCTAGGGACCAGAATCGAAGACGACATCCGAAAGGGACTCTTGTCTAAGACGGTAGGTCGCGGGTATCAAGGCTCAACGAGTCGTTCTTAAGGCTACCGATATTCGTGACTGCTGACGAGAACCTGCCGTTCCGTAGATAAGACCCCGTATTTTATTACAAATATATTTTTAACAGTTTTGAAATAGACCTACATATATGTTACGTTCCTTCTTCTAAGTTTCGAGGACGAACTTTTTAAAAGGAGGGGTGATTGTAACAACCCGAAAAGTACCCAATTTGTTTAAGCAATAGCTTATGGATACTTTTCAGTAGAACTTAAGTTTTAATATAGGAATTTTTGTTCCGAGTCTTATTTTGAAATTTCCGCGTTCGTATTTAGAACTTTTGAGAGATTTCATGAAAAGATCGTTTTGGTCATCTTTGACTTTTCTTGACTTTTTAAAAGTCTGACTTTTTCTTGACTTTCATAAAAGTCGTCATTGACTTTTATTGATTTTTTAATCGTCATAAACTTTTCTTGACTTTTAAGTCATTTTTGACTGTTCTCGACTTTTAAGTCGACTTTGACTTTCGTTGACTTTTCCCGACTCGTCTTGCGATTTTGAAGACCGAAATTTTATTTAAAAAAATTATATTTTTGATTTATTTTTATTAAGATTTATTAGGATTTATCATAATTTAATATAATTATTTTGAATTTATTCGGAATTTAAAGAATAACTTTTACGATTTTTAATCGAACGTCATTTAACTATTCCCGACGCATCGTAAAGCGCGAAACAAAATCGAAACTCGACTTTGGCATGAGACACGCGGCCATGTCATCGTTTCCCACTCACTTGAGACATTTTAATTATTTCGATTAAACTAATACAAATATCTTAGATATTTGTTACTTTATCGATCCGTCAACGGAGATTACGCAAATCGAGAAAAATCAGACCCGATATCACCTTGTCCCACACGGCTCTCCTACCCACTAATAGACCTTGATATTTTCATTACTTTTGATTAATATATCATAATATCTAGATAACTATTTACTTTATCGATCAATTAACGAAAATTACGCAAACCGCTCGAAATCAGACCGGAAGTCACCATTTCACACGTCTACTTTAGTCCTCTCTTAGGCCTTGATATTTTGATTACTTTTCATTACAATATCATAATATCTTGATATTTGGGGTAATTAACTTTATCGTTAATTATATTAAATCGTTTACCGTAAAATAATTATTAAACGCGAGTCAATTACGTAACAACAATTTCAAAACTCGACATCCTTATTTGTCTATATGTACACGGCTCAAACCACCATCACTACTCACAAACAACTTTTCATTTTACAACAAATCAAATTAAGATCAAAACATCACTTTATTTGATCGTTCTTCGTGTTCTTCGTCGTTCATCATTTGTTCTTCATCGTTCTTGAGCAAAACCTTCATAAAATCTTCGTTTCTTAATTAAATCCGTTCTAATTTATATTTCTAGACTCTCCTCTTCGCTCCTCATCTTCCCGTACGGTTATATTTCAATTCCGTCAAGATCATTTTCAACACTTTAATTATGGAAATTCATATTTTAATTCTAATAATGTTTTCCTTGTTATTTCTTATAGGGGAAGACTTTGAAGACGAGTTTGGAGACTCGTATATTTTGGGTGAAGATTAGTAGAAAGGGTTTTCTTATTATATACTTCTTATTATTTTGGTGCTAAGTGATTTTGGCTAGCTAAGGTAACAATTCCGATTTACTCGACGAATTAATGTCACATAGCTTTTAGTTTTGGTTCATGTTATGATTTTTATGGTTGTAGTTAGTAACATAGCTTTAGCCTTTAGGTTTTTAGTTTTGTTCATGTTATGGTTATGTATGATTTTAGTTAGTAACTTAGCTTTAAGTTTTGTTTCTTTTGATTTTGGTTCATCTTTATTTTTGGTTCATCTTTTTATGATTTATGGATTTTTGTTAGTAATATGATAAGTAATGGTTATTATTGTGTTTTATGAATTTTTATGATTTTCCATAAAGTTATGATTCTTATGTTGGTTAGGAAATTTTAACAAGTTTAGTGTTCTTGAGGAATTTTGATGATTTTTAATAAGTTATGATTTTTATGTTGTATTATTGTTCTTGATGAATTTTTAAGTTGTGGGAAATTTTTATGTTGATTTATTGTTCTTGATGAATTTTTATGGTTTTTCATAAGTTATGATTTTTATGTGGTTTATGAAATTTTAACAAGTTTAGTGTTCTTGAAGAATTTTGATGATTTTTCATAAGTTATGATTTTTATGTTGTTTATGAAATTTTAACAAGTTTATTGTTCTTGAAGAATTTTGATGATTTTTAATAAGTTATGATTTTTATGTTGTTTAGGAAATTTTAACAAGTTTAGTGTTCTTGAAGAATTTTGATGATTTTTAATAAGTTATGATTTTTAAGTGGTTTAGGAAATTTTAATATGTTTAGTGTTCTTGAGGAATTTGGATGAATTATTTTTAATCATGATTTTTGTATGGATGGTTGTTAAAATGGTTGTTTGATGATTTAAAACATGTTGGAATTAATTTGATGTTGTTGTTGGTGGGGGCCGAATTGTTTGGCTAAGAACCGGACCAATCAGACCGGTCCAGGCCGGTTCAGACCGGTCTGGGTTGGTCCATGGTGGGTCCGGGTTTTGGTCTTTGGGTTGTGTCAATGTTTGATTGTTTAATTGTTGTTTTGACGGGTTTTAATTATGTTAAAGCATGCGGGAAATAAGTAGAAACGGTTTTTAGTAAAACCGTTAAAAAGGCCAAAACAACCCATTTTGCCCAAAACAGGCCGTGGGGCCCATCCAGGCCCATGTGAGGTCCGGCCCAAAATCAGCCCGTGGGTCCCACTTTGGGACTTGTGACGGTTTTTGAGTTATCGTCATTTTTATCGTGTTTTGTAATATTTAGCAAGTGGGAAATATTAATACGTAAAATATTTAATTAAAAAGGTTTTTCATAAAATTATTATTTCTCACATGTTAGAAATTATAAGACGAGATTGTAGTTTAAATTGGATATCAGTTAAGTCAAACGGGGTTCTGGTATGTTATAATAATTCACATGTTAGAAGTTAATAAAATAACATGTATTGAATATGTTGATTTTTATGTGTAATGTCTATGTGATAAAGACTCTGTTTCTAGCCGGTTTGATCCAACGGGTTTGGTCAAACTAAGATCTAGTCAGCACCGATTTGACTGATGACCCGTCGCGGGACTAGGGTCGGGGATTTGTCTTCAAGTAAGGTTTTATTTGATTATTGAATTAGCCTTAGTAGATATGAGGCGATATGCTATTTGGTTATTCTTTATATGAAATTAGTCACATGATAGGATGTTTTTCCCGTGACTGTTTTATTATATGGTTGGTGTCGTGTTGACTAAGTACCCATAGAGAATTATGAGTATATGGCGTCTTGACCATTCTAATTCTAAATGAGTATCTTGGACCATGACATTGTTAGGCCTTACTATCTTTAACGAGTATATGTTCACCGTTGATAGCTTTTGTGTCTCGGCTTGGTGGGTTTATATCCAAGTCGGGGCCTGGCTGCCTGATCCGTTTTGGGACTGGAGCCAGCTTAAGTACTAGCCATCTCTGCTTAGGGGGTCGCCTAGTAGAGTTTCTCATAGACGGTTATGTAATGGGACGGGGAACGGAATAGCTGTTGTCGCTAGGTCTGATCAGTCTAGGACTAGGATGTTTTCCTACCTTGTGGTATAGCCTCGAGTTACAGAAGTCGACTATTGGCCGTGCTAAGAACTTATGCCTGTTTGTAGACGTATTGGTCTGTCATGTATGTATGATTCTATGAGTTCTAGAAGGTGAGATGCAAGCCGGCTAGGATTGATAGAGTTTGGATTAACGGTTGTTAACTGATTCACATGATTACGTGTTGATTAGGGTTTGAGTGTATCAGGGCCATGTTACTTGGTAACCGCTGAGCCAGCATACCAGCTTCCCTACCTCGAGTTATATTTATTACCGAATTCACATGATAGCTTTCATATGCTAGGTTATATGTTAGTTAACTGTTTCATAACATGAAAAGCATATCATATATGTTAAGGTTTTGTATTTTCTATATACATTGCTTTTATGTTTTTCATGTTTCATTAAACTCGACATTTCGTGGCTGGGAGAACTCGGAGTTACTCCCCACTGACTGTGGCTTCCGTGTTTAGATTTAATGCGGTCGAACAGGTGGTGAATGCATATTTGGGGTACATTGACGAGCTAGCGAGCGAAGTATTTACCTTGGACCTATATTCGGTTCTTAGATTGTATATTATTATATACTCTTTTCATTCCGTATTTATACGGGAGATATGTCTCCCGTCTTGTATATTTCTTTTGTATAATAGTATTTCGTTTTGTAATGACCTTTTTGATGTTAAGACCCATTCGGTATGGATATTATATTTCGTTTGTATGTATTTAAATAATTTTTTTTCTTCCGCAAAATTTGAGGGTTGTAACAGACGGTCTGGTTTGGTCCGGTTTGGCTGGCCAATTCCCACGGTTCAAACCACCTTCAAACATCAATTAATTTCAAGATGATTTAATTATCAAACAACCATTTTAACATCCATCCATACAAAAATTCATGATTATTAACAAACCATAAAAA
>JAIUZE010015896.1:0-59489 GCA_022085475.1 Heliosperma pusillum | reverse complement strand
ATTTAACCGTGAGAGAGGTCGCCTTCGTGTCGTCGTCTTTGAATGCTTGATTTGCATGATATTAAATTCATGGTCATTGCATGATTGGGCACCGTCGTCTTTGAATGCGTGATTTCATGATATTATTCATGGTCATTGCATGATTAGGCACCGTCAATGTATTGGTTCGTGAATGGATGATAATATGTTGGATTCTTTGTGATCATCGCATGACTTATCATGGTTTGTTTGTCGAGTCTCAATCTTATCAAACTTATACCGCTTACGGTGAGATGCAAGCCCTAGTGGGCGTATTCGGTTGCCTAAGAGTGTCTTCCCCGAGTCTTTGTATAGCATGATGGATTCGAACTTGTACTTCATATGCTTTTATCATTATATATTGGATTGCCTATCTTTTCTTATCGTAACTCACATGTATATCTATATATGCATGATTTTACTTTTGTATTTCCTTATATGTACGTTTAAGGTGATATGGCTGGGAGAACCCGGAGTTACTCCCCACTGATTGTGGCGTTCATGTTTTTCATGAATGAACAGGTTGATTGCATGGATGGCTTTTTGCTTGTGGTATTTTGGGTTCGGGTGTGAGCTAGCGGGCGTTGTCCCTGGATGAAACACCTCTAGACGTTGTTTAGCTAGTTGCTAATTACTTTGTCTTTTGTTAAAACTTTGAGAGACTACGTCTCTTGTGGTATTTTTATTTAGTTTGTAATATTTTGACACTCCTCGTATTTTTCTATCTTGCATGTATAAAAGTTTTAAAAACTTCATATTTTCCGCTATATAAATCACATGCTTGTATGTTTTATATTTCCGCATTCGCGAGAGTTGTCACAAAGAAGACATGTCAAATTCTGACCTAACCCGACCCATTTTCTAGGGTCAAGACCCGAAAATTTTAACTAGGCGACCCGCTTGACCTGAACCAGAAATGACCAGTTATTTTAGGGTCAAAACCCGACCGTTATATCAAAGGTAAATCCATTTTTTTTATTAAAATTTAACATTAATATACTATATTTAAAAAAATCGTTAACAAATTATTATTTTTATTATTTAAAATTATAAACACAAATAATAAATCAATTAAATATAACTTTAATTATTAAAACAACTTTGTTTTTTATGTAAATATAATAAATGTAAATTAAATATGATTAAAATATTAATTTTAAATAGGTTTTAGATTTTAAAAAATATTTTTTTTGATAAAAAAATCGACAAAAAAAGACGTTATTGACTATTTCTTGACCCGTATTCTGACCATAACCCGACCTGTGACTCGTATGACACGAACCGTATTTGACCGAACTGTATTTGACCCGGCCCATATTCTAATTCACCCGTATGGCCCGACCAGAAACTCGACCTGCTCGACCCGTTTGACAGGTCTATTAAAAGAGCTTCGATCAATCACACTATAAACCAAAGTGTCAATCCCCTTTTTGTTATTCCAGGTGAAAAATGAACTAATGGATTTTAAGTCCTCCAGTTCACATCGAAGGAGACAATCTTGAAAAGGTCTAACCTCAGCTAAGGTGACCTCAGATCCTATTCTCTCAGCATGGTATAAGATATTATAGAAGTCACCCCCAATCATCAAGGCCCCTTGAATATTAATACTATATTTGACAATACTCTCCAGAGGTTTTCCTTCTGTGTAGCCTTATTATACCCATAAACAAGAGTAAACTGAAACTTGGAACTACTGCCCCTTACTGTGACTTCCAATGAATTGTTTGAGCTGAAATATCAACAATATCCACCACAAAAATATTTGGATTCTACATTAGCCAAATATTATTCGTGCATATTGCCATGTCACTATAAATAGTATTCTTAATATTAATCCAAGTATTAGACTTTACCCTACTATCAACTAACCCAAATAGCCCCATATTATTGTTATGTAAGAACTAGACCTGGCAAATGGGTCAAACGGGTCGGGTTTGGGTCGGGTCAGTTTGGGTCGGGTCATTTCGGGTTTGCTCAATCTTTCGGGTCAGGTCGGGTCGGGTCGGGCCGCGTTCGGGTTTGGGTCAGTTTCGGGTTTGGGTCACTTCGGGTTTGGGCCATTTCGGGTTTGGGTCATTTTGGGTCAGACCATTTCAATTTCATATCCGATTTATTTAAGCCATTTTCGGTCAAAATGATCAAGTTAGTTTTCGAGTTAAGCTCAGCGTCAAGCCAAACTCGCACGGGCCAGCTTGGATCAAGCCGAGCTTGAGCTGCATATGGGCCGTCTCGTCTCATTATCACCCCTAATCACCAGAAATTGGGTCATTTAGGATCATTTCCAATCGGATTGTCTGTGGGTCGGTGGTTTAGTGTCGGGTTATTTTGGGTTGGGTCTCTTTCGGGTCAGTCAAAGTTCGGGTCGGGTCTGGGTCGGGTCGGGTCAATTCGGGTTTCGGGTCATTCTCGGGTCATGCAGTTTCGGGTCGCTTTAGGGTCTCGGGTCAGCCTTATCGGGTCGGGTTATTCGGGTCGGGTCAGTTTTGCCAGGTCTAGTAAGAACCAGTTAACGTCCTTCTACTTATGCAGGCTATTGAGTGTTCTAAAATTCCAGAAACCAACATTAACCATGGTCAAGAACACCTCCACTCCTAGACCCACTTCCCATTTTTAACTTGAAAAGACCGTTGTGTAGCAAGATTTAATGCTTCTAAGAAGGAATTGCCCATAGAGTCAGTCCAGTTCTTGGTCCATCCAGCCCCCAGCCGGGGTCTGCATATTAGGAGCTTCAACAGTCTTTTCTTCACCATTTTGCTTTTCCCTTACTCTTTGGATATCATATGTTGCCTCGTCTGAACATCATTTTATACCAAACTTACTTCTTCTACATTGTTTCTTATTATGACCAATACCCAGACATCCAGTCATACTCAACTTTCATCATTTTCTCTTTACACTTCTCATCCTCAAACTGCAAGGAATAAAGAAATACATGCCCACTCTACACAACCACTAGTACGCTGGAATAACCCAAGAAATTCTTATGTTGAGTTGAGTCATCTCACTGAACAAATTTCCCAATCAGACCATTGATCTTCTTCAAACACTCTATTCCCAAACACTTCAATTCCAAATCATACAATTTAATCCAGATAGGGACACTTTCCAAATCATCTTTAACCAACGCCACATCAGGTGACCATTCAGCTATGATAATCAACTTATTATCAAACATGAAGTGACCCTTCCTAACCACCTCCTTCATCTTCTGAATAGTTTTAAATATAACAATAAAGACCCCATTAGGCAAAAATGAGATCTTATCAACATCATACAACTTCCATATCCGTTTTCAATAACCAGACACAACATTCCATGGAGGATTAGAAACAAATGTATACCTATATAATTATGGTGCCCACTAATTAATCTCAGGTATACCATCGGCCTTATTTATTTTAAGAATATTCTTACTTGCCGGAATGGGAATATAAGAAGTAGTATATGAACGATAGGTGTTTCAGACGCTTTCTTCTTCCTCATAATGAACTTCTTCCAAGTACCAGCATGACCTTCAATAAGATCCCCTTCTTCTGAATCGACTCCAACATTCTATATAGGTCAAGAGGACAAACCACCTGTTACTCTTCATCCTCAGATACCTCCTCTACCAACGCTTCCTCAGTTAACGATTCAAGAATCCTAAAGCCATGTTCAGATGCAGAACCCACATTTCTCTCTTTTCTCTCAGCCCAGATTTCCTAACCTTGCGTGGTCACTATTTTGATAAATAACCCTAAAATCGAACAATGATAATATTTTTTAAAATTTGTAAGCATTATTTTAAATAAAAAATCGTTGGTTTTGAGGGTCGGTTATGAGGCTCGTTTGGAGGAGGTCTCTCTTAGATTCTCTAGTCGAGATACGGCTCCTTTTTCGTCAAAAAAGTTTAAACAAACCCGTGCCAATAAGCTAGTAAGAACGGCCGATAAATACTTTTTAAAGAAGGACTTGGTGCCCTGTGCAATGGTCGGAGCCCAGTTGATTCAGTAGCATGGGCTGCAATAAGCCGCACTGGGATAAGCGAGATGTGGTCAAGTCGAGTCTGCTTCCGCAGCAGATGAAAAATTGAAGATATTGCTGGCTTTTTTTACCGAGACTGAACACTAGTTTTTGAGATCCGAAAACAGGGAAAGAAGCGAACGAAGAGAAGTGAACTTGTTTTTGACAAAAAAAATAGATGCTTGGCACACACACATTATAGACCTGAACAAACAAGCTAAACGAGTAGGATGTTACTGAATGTATTTCAAGACCTCTCTCCTATATGGAGCGAGCGGAGCGTATGAAACGAGTGAAGGTATGTAGCGAGCATGTCGGCTGACATAGGGCCTAAGTTATAAAGGGGCGAAATGACTAAATTTGAAATTATTAGTAGTCAACGAAAAAAAAAGAATATTCTTATTTAGCAAACAAAACAATGGAACTGAGGTAAGGCTAGATACATATGAATAAAATGTTTATTTAGATTTTTTTATTCAAGCAATTTAAAGTCATTGATTATGTGTTTAGCCTTATTATTTTGAAATGCTTTTAATTATATTTATTAAAAGCACAAACTTTGTCATACACACCTTTTTTTCAAATTATAAAAATTATGAAAAGGTCCAAAATCATTTTAAGCACTGAAAAGTAGAAGCAACAATTTGGTGCTTCCAACGTTTACTCTTACTTTTATGATATTTATACGACTATGGAAATTTGTATGTTGTAACCTTATCAATAACATAAAAGAGATACTTATTCATTCGTATTTTATGCTTCTTTACAAATAGAGATGCGCCTTGCCATACTTTTAAAAATACTTTTTGTCTTCCATTTTCTTATGTAAAATAGTTCTTTTTGAAACAATTTGTAGAGTCTATTGATCAAATAAAAAAGGGGGGGGGGGGGGGTAAATTGAGTATTAAAAACTAGCCCCACTTTCTCGATTTATATGATATGTAATTAATTATTTGATTCTATAGATTAAAATCAGCTAATTAATTAATCAAAGTAAATGCAAGTAACGAAATAACAAAAAGTAAAGAGAGGCACACGTGATTTTTATAGTGGTTCAGTTTCACAAGTCGAAACCTACGTCCACTATTTTCGATTAATAATCTTTAGTACCTTTCTCCGGATTACAAAAATTATAACTCAAGGTGAGTATCGCTAAATACTCGATACTAACTTACGTTAATAAGAAAGTACAATATAACTCACAAGGATTCTCGTTAAAGAAAAAAACGATTATGTGATGTACTATTATCCAATAACGTATTTCACGTGAGCGATTGACAAAGAAGATGCACGACTCTTTTAAAAAACAATTACTAAAAATAATAAATATTTTGCTCAAGGTTTGTTCAAAGACGATATGTAAAAATTCTCTCAATGTGTATATCAAAGTCGTTGTTAATGATTGAGATGGTATGAGTATTTATAATAGAAGCATAGGAGATATGAAATCTAAAACCCTAGTTTTATCTTTAAGAAAGATATTTATCTTTAATATCTCAAAATATTATTTGTTTTATCTTTTAGAAGTATATTTATCTTTAATATCTCAAAATATGGTTGTAAAGATATATTAGAATCCTAGGTTAAGGTAAACAAGGAAACAAGCCTATGGTGGCCGAAATCCTCATTGTCACGAAACCCTAGGAGCACGCAACATTAGGAGGAACAATCCTTAGGTTTCACGAAACCCTAGGTGGCACAACCACTAGGTGGGCTAATTAGGTTAACAACAAATTGAGATAGAATATATTAGAAACCCTAGGTAGCATGACAACTCATAAGTTGTATTACTAACCAATAGAATCTCATAAATACATCCTCTATTAAAACTTTTGATAAATATAAAAATACTCTTTCTCTTTTTGAAAACATTTAAAATATTTATTTCCAAAATCATGCATCAACTTTTATCATCCAAAGTTATAGCCCCAAGCTATAACTTTGAACATTAGTATGTAAAGTTATAAGTGAGTCATAACTTTACAAACTTAGAATCACTCAAATGGAATAGTTACCGAATGACGAACTATACTATCTAATCTTCACAAAGATCTTCAGTATACGGATCATCTCTTCATCTTGATCACAAAGACCCTCCATCTTGAGTCTTGTGTTATTTGAAGTAGATCTTGCTTGAATTCTTTCTTTAAAGTTATAATCAAGGTAGCTATAACTTTGCATATGAACTTCCCAAGTTATACCTGAAGTTCTTATAACTTTGTCTCACAGAACTTGTCAAAGTTATGCCTGAAGTTCTTATAACTTTTATCTCCTTTCTTGTAATTGTTGTTAGCAATGATAAGACTAAAGTACAAAATTACACGCATATGATATATCAAGTAAAGCACATTATTAAGTAAACACATGTCATTATCAAAACTATAAAATAGGTCCAACAAATTACCCCTTTTTGATACAAGTCTCTTATTATTTCTCATATGATTGTGACTACGTATGGTTCCCCCTCAACAAAATATTACCAAAGTTATAGTAACGTTGATCTCAAGAACATAACAACTTAGCCAAAGTTATAACTAGAAAGACTTTAAGAGATAACGAGTCTTGACAAGGACCAAGATTAAGCAAAGACTCAAATCATATCATTTCTTCCCCCTCTTGGCATCATTGAAAAGACAAGAACAAGGATATAAAATGACTAGAATAACATACTCCAATGCAAGAAATAGACATGCAAAATACTTAATACTAAACGATTCATAACAAGCAAAATCAAATACTAAATGTCAATTTAAAACTACAAACCACAATGCCAATGGGCCGAATAGGATAATTGTGTAAGCCAAAATGGGCCGAATGGATTAAGTAGTTTAAGAACAAACAAGCTAAGACGAGAAAACCAAGGCAAATCGGTTGACGAATGATGTTGGGGTCAATGTAGTCGGGTCGGGTACGGTCCTCAAGAGTAGAAAGGCGATCAAAGCACTCCTTTACGTGATTAGCTTGGGCGGCGAGGTATGAATCAAAGTTCCGAAACTTCATGGATAGAGCGTCCGTCGCATCATAAATGGTGTGCATTCCTTCGCGTATATCCGCACCACTCTTCACCAAAGCACCTCCTTGGCAAACCAAGAATTGCATCCGATCCCGTTGCCTAAACATCTCTTGTCGAATATCGACAACATTCCTCTCAATCTTAGCAAGGCAACCATCAACTCCCGTCATCCAACCTCTCAGCTCATTACTCACACCCGACCCTCCACGGTCACGGGTTGACCTAGGTCTCCTTATAGCCACGGTTTTGACCACCTTGTCAACAACCGCATCGATTTTCTTGTGCCATAAATAGTTCCAATTTTGATTCAATCCCCGAAACATCAGCTTTTGACAGAAAAACCAATTCCGGACCCAATGCCTCCATTTTCATGAATTTCAAAAAAGTATCATTCATATCATCCTTCAAATTAACGCCATAGCTAGTCGGATCAACAACTCCCTTAGCCTCAAGAACCCGAGACACCCACATCCCATAGGGTAAGTCTAGGGTCGTATAGACTTTATCCTCGGTCACCGAAATGGTAGTTTGAGAAATTCTAGAAAAAAAACAAGGAAAGAAAGGTTGACACGGTTACCTTCCAACCAATTCTTAACCACCATCATCTCATAGCGCACAATCTTATCCCGTCCACCTCGACGCGGAACCACTGTATTCCACAGAAAATTTAACAGAAGTTTTAATTTTGGGGACAAATTTCCTGCAAACACACAACTTGATAACGTAGCCGGATAATCAAAGTAACGCATTAACATCCAATTTAGCCGTGTCCGACAATTCGTCCCATGACGTACTCGGGTCAATTTTGATTCCATCATCAGGAACCAAAAACGGAGTACAAAAATTGTCAATGGAAGCCGAAACTGCTCGGCCATTCACCACGGCATGCAAAACTCCAAATTTCAAAGAAACAGAAGCATAAAATTGAATTACCTCGATCGGATATATAGGACCTGAAAACCGAGACACTTGCTCGCACTCTTGAAAATTCAACAAATCATTGAAGAATGTCAAAGCTTGATATTTTTCACACCAAACCTTCGGGAAATTATGACCAGCATGAATACCATATTTAGCAACCCGGTTAACCAATATCCGTTCATCCTTTGTTAAACGAAGCTTGTCAAGTCCGCATGCCGTTTCTTGAGGTGAAAACTCGCGAAACAGTGGGCGTTTTGTTGCCTCGATTTCAATTTGTTGTCTTTGACAATAATAACATCATCTTGTACCCTATTCTTCCCCATATTTAATCTATGCCGTTTTGTATCTTCAAGAATCGAACACGACTCGGTTTGGATCAAAGTGGGTTATTTTTGGTTGGATTTAGGAGAGATATTAGTGGGCATGCGTGGTGTTTGAGTTTTGGAGTTTGGGGTGTTGATATTTTTGGTAGTGAACCGTGTGGAAGCCATTGTTGATGGTGTAGAGTTTTTTTTTGTTGTTTACGTGTAGAAGGAGAAAAGTGGAGATGTTGATATGTGTTGATGTTGATGGAGAAAGGTAATTATGAAGGTAGTCTTGGGTTTTGGTCTTTTGTAGCTTGGCACGTAAGGGTGACGGCTATGTAGCCTTTTTTTCCTTTTTTTTTTTTTGTGTTTTTGAATTTGGGTAGGATAGTAAAAGGAATCTAGGGTAAATATAGGTGAGATATGTTAAGGACAGGATTAGGTAAATAAAAAGATATGGTAAGATAATAGTGTTTGGGAATTTCGGTCAACATGAGAGTTTTGGTCAATTTTGGAAAGTGAATAAGATAGATGTTTGGCAAATATTTTGTCCATAATTCAATATCCATAAAATACTTAATATGCAAGATACTCACGTAAAATATATAATATTAAACACAAATATACTAGCAATGGAATACAGGGACACATTCATATAATCTCGTCTTATTCTAACAAGTCACGCAGGTTCCTAAAATAATTATGACGAATATAACTGCTACTGATTAAACCAATTTTCAACCGTAAAATCTCAAAACATTTTGTCGCTAATGCCTTAGTTAAAATGTCAGCCCATTGATTTTCAGTACTACAAAATTCAAGTTTAATGTTGCCCTTTTCAACATAGTCGCGTAAAAAATGATGTCTAATGTCTATATGCATAGTACGAGAATGGTGAGCTGAATTCTTAGAAATAATAATAGCACTCATATTATCACAAAATACAGGCATACAACCAACATTAACACCATAATCACATAGTTGTTACTTTAACCAAAGTAACTGAGAACATTCCAGCCCTGCAGCTATATATTCGGTTTCAGCAGTAGATAGCGCAACTGAATTTTGCTTCTTTGAGCCCCAAGTTATTATGCATTGTCCAACAAACGTAGCGAATGCAGAGGTACTTTTTCGATCTAGAGAACATCCTGCATAATCTGCATCTGAATATCCTACTAGATCGAAATTACACTCAAGTGGATACCATAAAAATAGATTATATGTACCAATTAAATATCTCAAGATACGTTTAACTGCAATCATATGTGACTCTTTAGGACAAGATTGAAATCTAGCACATAGACATACGCTAAACATAATGTCAGGTCTACTTGCAGTTAAATATAATAAAGAACCAATCATACCTCGATATGTAGTTTCGTCGACACACTTACCATTTTCGTCTATGGTCAACTTTTTATTAGTTACCATAGGTGTGTCCATTGGATGAGCGTTTTCCATATCGAATTTTCCGATTAGCTCCTTGACATATTTCTGTTGCTGAATCTTTATACCTTCCTTAGTTTGTTGAATTTGCAGTCCTCGGAAGAATTTCAATTCTCCCATCATGCTTATTTCAATTTCTGAGGTCATTAGATCTGAAAAGTACTTGCACAATTTATTGTTAGTAGACCCAAAAATAATATCGTCTACATATATTTGAGCAACAAATAAATCAGAACCCTCGGATTTTAGAAATAGGGTTTTGTCGACAGATCCTCTTTTAAATTTGTTTTGTAGTAAAAATTTAGATAATCTGTCGTACCAAACCCTAGGCGCTTGTTTCAAATCATATAAAGCTTTATCAAGTTTAAAAACATGGTTTTATAATTTGCTATTTAAAAATCCGGGAGATTGTTCAACAAAAACCTCCTCTTTCAAATATACTTTAAGAAATGCAGTTTTAACGTCCATTTGGTACAGTTTCATTCCTTTATGAGCTGCGAAGGCGATAAGCAGACGAATAGCTTCAAGTCTTGCTATAGGTGCAATGGTCTCGTCATAATCAATCCCTTTCTGTTGATTATATCCTTGAACGACCAATCGAGCCTTATTACGAGCTATAACTCCTGAGTCATCTAGTTTATTTCTGAATACCCATCGAGTACCAATCACATTTTGATTTGTAGGACGTGGCACTAAATGCCAAACTTTATTACGTTCGAACTGTTGAAGCTCCTCTTGCATTGCCACAATCCAGTCGGATTATGCAAATGCTTCTTTGATGTTGGTAGGCTATATGGTAGACATAAAGGAATAGAATGAACAAAAGTTATTTAATGTTCGTCTTGTTTGAACTCCCTTATTCAAACTTCCTAGGATAATATCCATAGGATGAGAACTCTTATATTTCCATTGCTTAGAGTTCCTAGGTTCATCATCATCTGATGAACTCTCACTTTCCTCAAATAATTCAGAGTCAAGATTGGTTCCCCCTGAGTATGACTCCGGGGTTATAGCTAAAGTTGGTACACCTTTAGTTACATTATCTTGATTTGGGTCCAAAGTTATAGCATCATCAGTTATAACTTCGGTTTCCTTTTCCTTGTTTTGAGAAGAGACATTCGTATCATCAAAAATTTTCTCAGTTCTCTTTTCAAGATCATTTGCGGATTTATCAAGTTCATCATTGATTCCTTCAATAACATCTTCATTAATTTCTGGTAAATCGTCTCTAGTAAGGCAAAAATCGGGCTCATCCATGTCTTCTTCTTCATTCTGTTCACTTTGTTCAGGCACATTATCTTCATCAAATACAACATGAATACTTTCTTCTATGCACAAAGTTCTTTTGTTAAAAACTTTATATGCTTTGCTATGATTAGTATAGCCAACAAACACAGCTTCGTCACTTCGTGGATTAAATTTGCTTAAATTACTTTTTCCATTATTATGGACAAAACATTTACTACCGAAGCAACAAAGATGAGCTATATTGGGTTTTCTCCCTCTTAAAAGTTCATAGGGTGTCTTTTTGAGAACTGGTCTAATCATAGCTCTATTGTGCACATAGCATGCAGTACTAATGGCTTCGGCCCAAAAGTTCTTAGGAAGGCCACTACACAAAAGCATAGTGCGTGCCATGTCCTTCAGTGTTCTATTCATACGCTCAACGACACCGTTTTGTTGTGGGGTTCGTGGTGCAGAAAAGTTATGACCTACCCCATTCTCCCTACAATATTTTATAAAAGCTTGATTATCAAATTCGGTGCCATGATCCGTACTAATGGAAACTAACTTTTTATCATACTTGTTTTGGGCAAGCTTCATTAATACTACAAACTCATTGAAAGTTTCATCTTTGGTAAATAGAAAGATAGGTCATACTGAGGGAAATATCGGTATACTTCCCTTTAAATTTCATCAAATATGAAAACATATAAAACAATTTCATAGCCAATTGCTCTGAGGGAAATATTGGTATACTTCCCTTTAAATTTTTCGGATTATGATGAAATTATAACTATATGAATTTTTAGTCATAAATGAAATTGCATAATATAAACAAAAGATTAAGAAATAACCTTCGGTCTTAGATAAAGGCCTAAGAACAAATACCAAAGTAGGTATTCTCCTAATCATAACACCCAAGATGGTTCAAGAAATGCCTTCGTCATGCTAGAACGAATACCCAAAATTACTTCTAATTTTGTGTGTATATTGATGATGAATATCAAGATGAATAAGGGAGTTGAAAATCATAATTTTTCTTCTCCTTCTTCTTTTGTGTGCCGTCACAATTAGGTAGTGATTAGGGTTTTTTTCTCCTCTTAATACTCCCTCCTTGTGCCGTGTAAAAGAGAGAAAAGAAAGGGAAACCTAGTTTCCTTATTTAACTCAACCTCTAATTGGTAGTTGGCATCTCTTTTATTATGTACATAATATAATATGTATTAATTATTACTAGTAATGGACGTTACATAAACCGAGTAATGCCGGACCAATACACTATAATAATATCGTGTAATACATATCCGCCAACTTAAATATAACAGTTTATATTTAGTTTAGACCAACATTATATACATTGATTAAATATAACATTTTATATTCAATTGCCAGCTAACATTATTTAATCGTTATTAAATAATCGTATCATCATCACATTGACTAACCTTTTAGTCAAATACATCGACTAACCTTTTAGTCATTTAATAAGGCATCAATATGATTATTTTCTCAAATAATCACATCTCTCAAACACATCCTTTAGGTGTGACTTTTAGGGATCAGTTGATCACCGCCATCTGTATGACAATAACGTCAAACTTATCTAGCAAGCCAACCGTTATCGATAAACGTTAATCAACTGATTATAATACAAAGTATACCCTGTGAACCTTAGCTGTTATCACACTAACTGTGGAGGACACTAGCTCCAACAATCTCCCACTTGTCCTTACAAGTGTATGTGCGATAACCGATTCTCATATCCTTAAATTTCTCCCACTCAATGTAAAACAATTTGCAAAGTCCGCATTCACAAAGGTCGTATTTTACAAGTGATCAGTATCAAGAGTGGTTTTCCCGACTAGAGAGTAACTCAACTGATAAACGAATCATTATTCGAGCATGGCCATGCATTTCAGTTACTACTCCTCGAGTGGCCCTGAGAAATAACAAAACCTGATAAAGGGTTGGATATTTTCCTCAACTCGAATCCTGCAGATGTAAGCACAGTATGAAATGACCCAGTAAAAATATGCTTGGCCTCCTGTTACGGTCGACCGTGAGAAAGAAACTAAAGTCACCCAAAAACTGCCTTAATCTCAAGAGACAGTCGATAGTCAAAAGAATCGACTCTAGGAACACTATGGACGTCCTATCCACGACCTGACACCGAATGTTGTTAAACATTAAGGACTCCATAACGTCGTCACGAATTACAATGTCCTACGAGGTATCCTTATAACTCGTAGTTGTGATCGATCAGTCAACAGTTTGACTTATGGCTCGTTGAACCCACCATCAATCGACTCTACAATATAATAGCCAGAGTTATCAGCTCATGTAGGCGATTACGGACCAAAACACATATAATGTTATTCAGTTCACTTTGTGGTGTTCAATGTTGTCCATACAATCCACATGAAAAACAAAATATGAAAACAATACGATGAAGTTATTATTAGTATATGAAAAAGATGTAACTAATTCATACAAACAGCTAATACAACTCAGGAACACGTTTAATTCCCATGGAAGTAACGTGCCCTACATGCTTATCATGTCTTAACGGTTTAGTGAGAGGATCTGCTATGTTATCATCCGTAGAAATCTTGTCTATCACTATCTCCTTTTGCTCCACGTAATCTCTGATCATGTGAGCCTTCCGAAGTACATGTCTAGATTTGTTGCTAGACTTAGGCTCCTTAGCCTGGAAGATGGCACCTCTATTATCACAATAGATGGTGATCGGGTCATTCGAACTAGGAACTATGGCAAGTCCTTGTAAGAATTGACGCATCCATATAGCTTCCTTTGCAGCCTCTGAAGCGGCATAGTACTCGGACTCAGTCGTAGAATCTGCTATAACACTCTGCTTGGAGCTTTTCCAGCTAACCGCAGCGCCATTAAGAGTAAATACGAATCTAGACTGAGATTTCGAGTCATCCCGATCCGTTTGGAAGCTAGAATCTGCGTAACCGGTTGCGCAAAGCTCAGTCTCTCCACCATAAATCAATACCCAATCCTTAGTCCTTCGTAGGTACTTAAGAATATTTTTAACAGCCATCCAGTGTGTTTCACCTGGATTGCCTTGGTACCGACTGGTCATACTCAAAGCATATGCCACGTCTGGACGTGTGCATATCATGGCATACACGATCGATCCTACAGCTGATGCATAAGGGATTCGACTCATGCGCTCGACCTCTTCAGATGTCTTGGGTGCCTGAGCTTTACTCAAATGCATCCCAGACGTCATTGGAAGATAGCCCTTCTTGGAGTTGGTCATGCTGAACCTTTCAAAAATCTTATCTATATAAGACTCCTGACTTAGTGATAACATCCGTCGTGATCTATCTCTGTAGATACGGATTCCCAATATGCGCTATGCCTCGCCCAGATATTTTACTGGAAATGGTTCTTTAACCATACCTTAACCGAAGATAAGAGTGGAATATCATTCCCTATCAAGAGTATGTCATCGACATACAATATCAAGAAAACGATTTTACTCCCACTCGACTTGACATATAAGCATGGTTCCTCAACCGATCGAGTGAAACCATTTGCTTTTATGACTTGGTCGAAACGATGATTCCAACTCCGAGAAGCTTGCTTAAGTCCATAAATGGAACTCTTAAGCTTGCACACTTTCTTAGGATTTTTAGAGTCAATGAAACCTTCAGGTTGTACCATGTACAACTCCTCCTCCAAATAACCATTTAAGAAGGTGGTTTTCACGTCCATCTGCCAAATTTCATATTCATGAAAAGCGGCAATCGCTAAGATTATCCGAATGGAACGCAGCATGACTACGGGTGCAAAACTTTCATCATAATGCAATCCGTGCTCTTGAGTGAAACCTTTTGCCACTAGTCGTGCCTTATAGGTGTCTGGTTGTCCCCTACGGAATGCTTTATCTTGTAAAGCCATTTGCACTGAAGAGGCCGAACCTTATCAGGCAAATCAACCAGATCCCATACGTCATTCTCATACATAGAGTCCATCTCGGATTGCATGGCCTCAAGCCATAGCTTTGAGTCGGAACAGGTCATGGCTTCTTTATAGGTAGCGGGTTCGTTACTCTCTAGGAGCAAAACATCGTCTCTATCGTTCTCCTCGACCATACCAATGTATCTGTCTGGAGGTATGGAGACTCTACCCGACCTTCTAGGTTCCTCAGGAATATTAACCGCAGCAGAAGATGAAGGAACATCTTCCTCCATCGGTTGCTCGGTTGTTGGTTCTTGAATCTCCGACAGATCGAAGGTTCTATCACTCGTCTTGTTCTCGAGAAATTCATTCTCTAGAAACTTCGCACTAGCCGCAACAAAAACACGTTGTTCGGTAGGCGAATAAAAGTAATGACCAAACATTCCTTTTGGATAACCAATAAAGTATGTCTTGACCGATCGCGGGCCGAGCTTATCCTCGTGTCTCCACTTGACATAAGCCTCGCAGCCCCAAACCCGAATAAAGGACAAGTTAGGGACTTTTCCCTTCCACATTTCAAATGGAGTCTTTTCAACAGCTTTAGACGGACTTCGGTTAAGTATAAGAGCAGCTGACAAAAGAGCATAGCCCCACAATGAATCAGGCACTACCGTGTGACTCATCATGGATCGAACCATATCAAGTAATGTTCGATTTCTCCGTTCGGACACACCATTTAATTGAGGTGTTCTAGGTGGAGTTAACTGTAGTACTACACCACAGTTTTTAAGGTGTTGATCAAACTCATTCGAAAGATATTCGCCACCACGATCTGAACGTAGTGCTTTAATCTTTCTACCCAGCTGGTTTTCAACCTTATTCTGGTATTCCTTGAACTTATCAAAGGACTCACTTTTGTGCTTCATTAAGTAGACATATCCATATCTACTCAAATCGTCCGTGAAAGTGATAAAATATCTATAGCCATCTTTAGCGTTGATTGACATAGGTCCACACACATCAGTATGTATGAGTCCTAATAGGTCAGCAGCGCGCATTCCAACACCTTTGAAGGAAATTTGAGTCATTTTGCCTATGAGACATGATTCACACGTGCCAAATGATGCATAGTCAAATGGGGAGATAGTCCCATTGTCAATGAGCTTCTTCACGCGTTTTTCATTTATTTGTCCCATACGGCAATGCCATAAATAGGTTTGATCTTTGTCACCAACCTTTACCTTTTTATTACTCACATGCAATATATCTGTGGTTTGATCTAAAACATAAATCTCATTCATGGAAACTGCTTTACCATAAATCATTTCGTTAAAGGAGAAAATATAGTTATTAAACTTTATTACAAATGAAAAACCGTCCTTATCGAGTATGGAAACAGAAATAATGTTTTTAGATAAACAGGGTACATAGTAACAGTTATTTAAAAATAACTCAAATACACTCGGGAGTTGGATTACATATGTTCCCACTGAAATGGCAGCTACTCTTGCTCCATTTCCCACTAGCAGGTCCACATCACCCTTTTCGAGAGTTCTGATGTTTCTTAGGCCCTGCAAATGATTACACAGATGAGAACCACAACCAGTATCAAGTACCCAAGTTTCGAAACTTGCATGGTTAATCTCAATCATATGAATAAACGAAGACATACCAACATGAGTGACACGGCCTGCTTTTACGTCTTCAGCATACACGGGACAGTTCCGCCTCCAATGCCCAGTCTTGTGGCAATGGTGGCACTCCATGTTTTCTTTGCTCTTTGTGTTGCCTTGAGAGCTACTGCTAGTCTCACCAGGCCCACTCTTGCTCTTTCCTGGCTTCTTGAACTTCGGCTTCCTTACAGCTAGGTCGGCCGGAGCCTTGCCCTTACCCTTACCCTTGTTCGCAAACATGAGAACGTCCTGCTTCAGGCTCCCACTCAATTTCAGATCCTTCTCAGTGTGTATGAGAAGTGAGTGTAGCTGATAAGGATTTCTCTTCAAATCATTCATATAGTAATTTGCTCTGAATTGGGCAAAACCATCATGAAGTGAATGAAGCATGCGGTCAATGACCACGCTCTCTTTGATTTTTCAATCAAGTGCCTCCAGTTTTTCGAGATTCTCGATCATATCGAGAATGTGTGGGCCAACCGGTTTGCCCTTCTGGAGTTTCGCTTCAAAGAAGCGAGTGGTAAGCTCATACATAACGATCTGCGGTGCTTTTGAGAACTCGTTTGTGAGCGTGGTGAAAATCTTGTTTGCACCTTGGGCAATGAATCGTCTTTGCAAATTGGATTCCATTGAAAAGATGAGTACGTTCTTTATCGCACCCGCCTCCATTACGAAATCACTATAAGCAAGTGATTCATTTGCTCCTGCATTGGGGCCTGGGTTATGCGGTTGTGGCTCAGTCAAGTACTTGAGCTTACCGTCAGCTATGGCAGCATTCCGTAATGAAGCCTCCCAGTCCGCAAAGTTGGACCCATTATTCTTCAGTCGCGTGTACTGATTCATATTGTCCATGAACATCTTAAGCCAGGATTCGCGTGCGAGCGTGGCACTTGGCATAGGGGCATCAGCATGTCCAGCCATTTGTTATAACAGTTTTATCGATATAAATGAATGCTACACTGCGAAAAGGAGATAAAACATAATAAGCATTTTCATCGTTTTAATTAAGTCGAATGCAAAACCGATTAATGCGAAGACTCTTGCATTTATACAATTGACCTCCCTCAAGTATTATATAAATGATCCCAAGACTCAATTTCTGTAAATTGATAAGCCAACCTTTTGGCTAATTCTACTTTTAGAATTCCTGGTCGATAAATTTCTGTAAAATAAATCTTTAGTCCATCATAATCACGAGATATTACTCGGACTATAATGTTGAGGTAAAATAGGTCAACACATACTACTTACCCAACGTAGAAGGGGTCATATGGAGAGTAAGGTCCTATATGCCTACCGACGAAGAAGGGAGTCATAGCAAGTTTCCCTATAAAGACTAATCTCAATTTTGGGTTTTAGAGGAAGGTCCATCAGCTTTAATTTTATTCATTTAAGTGAACGAATGATTAAGCATTTTGAGAATGAATAATTTAAGATGATAGCTTTTAGAAATTGGAGTGACATCTGGATGTCCATGATAATTAACATACAATCTATATGAGTCAATTTTCATGCAATTAAGTTGTAGGTGGTTTGGTTAAGGCGGAATATGATGCAATAAATATTATGCAAAAGAAAAACAATAAGAACGGAAAAATGAAAAACAAAGTAAAAAGTCCTAGTGTGGCCTATCCTATCAAAATGGAACAAAAATACACTTTGGAATCCGTCCTTATGGACCCTAGAAGCTTGACTTCATGTTCCATCTTGGTCCATGTAGCGGGAGTGAGCTATCCGATCTCCATCTTTGGTCTTCTCAAAAATACAATTTTAAAATTACAAAATATAAACCTATTTACATTCTAATTTAAAAATTATTATTAAAGATTACAAATGGGAGATTCGAGATCTCAAAATACATCCAAGACCATGTTACCATCATTACGATAACACAATCTACTAAGGCCACACTAAGCAATACAAATTAAAACCTCTTGTAAAAATACCAAAATAATCCATTCATCCATTCATTCATTCATTCAACATAATAAAAATGCATCAACAAAATAAATTAAACATTCAAAACATAATTCATTAATTATGATGATTAATTTATCCAAACCACCTTTAAAATGATCAAAATTATGTGTCAATTCCTTAATGGTACACAACAATTTTAATCAACCATAATCCAATTTAATTCACATTATCGGGTATAACATAAATTAAATTCAACATTATTTTAAACCGTTTTAAAATAATAGGGTATCTATTATTGTGAACTTTTTCACAACAATAATCAACATATTTTTCACTGTTCACAGATAAAAAGTGCCCGTGAACAGTAGCAGGTACAATTTTTTTTTTATTTTTTTTATTTTTCTCGGTTTTAATAAAAAAAAAACAAAAACAATTCCTTTTAAATTGATCATGCTAATAAAAACTAGATCCGTACAAACATTCAACATCTAATCATTATTAAACATTGATACAAACTAGATTATTCAAAATTAACCTTTTAAGATGAACATCTAAATCATGATTAATCGATTATCAAAATACTCAACTAATCATAATTGTTTTGTAAATTCATACCGAAATATTTAGCACAATGAATGTTCTTTAACATCCAAAACAATTTTCTTTATCATTTCAATTTAATCCTCATTAAATCAAAATATCAACTAATTCATTATATTATTATCTTAACATATTAAAAACAACAACATATATGAATCAATAAAGGAAACCCTAAAAAAAAACTCACGGCAAAAGAAAAAATTTGGCTGCCGAAATAATAAAAATACAGCAACTTTTTTTTTTTTTTTATTAAAATTTTAACAATCAATTTATTGAAAAGACATATAAAATAATTTCATAGCCTAAGGCTCTGATACCACTTGTGGGAAATAACGGTTTACATCCCTTTAGAAATTTTGGATTATAATGAAATTATAACTATATGAATTTCTAGTCATAAATTGAATTGAATAATATAAAACATGAGATTAAGAAATAACCTTCGGTCCTAGTAAAAGGCCTAAGAACAAATACCAAAGTAGGTATTCTCCTAATCGTAACACCCAAGATGGTTCAAGAAATGCCTTCGTCGTGCTAGAACGATTACCCAAAATTACTTCTAATTTTGTGTGTATATTGATGATGAATATGAATAAGAGAGGCAAAAATCAGAATTTTTCTTCTCTTGTTTTCTTGAGTGTACCGTGAGATTAAGTTGTAGGCTAGGGTTTTATTCTTTTTCCTTTTGTTTCCCTTTGTACCGTAAAACCACAAGAGGAAGCAATCAAAATCAAAACCAAAACCAAAACCCTAGTTTCCTAATTTAACTCAACCTCTTTTTGGTAGTTGGCATCTCTTTTATTATATACATAATATAATATGTATTAATTATTACTAGTAATGGACCGTTACATAAACCGAGTAATGCCGGACCAATACACTATAATAATATCGTGTAATACATATCCGACAACTTAAATATAACAGTTTATATTTAGTTTAGACCAACATTATATACATTAATTAAATATAACATTTTATATTCAATTACCAGCTAACATTATTTAATCGTTATTAAATAATCGTATCTTCATCACATTGACTAACCTTTTAGTCAAATACGTCGACTAACCTTTTAGTCATTTAATAAGGCATCAATATGATTATTTTCTCAAATAATCACATCTCTCAAACACATCATATAGGTGTGACTTTTAGGGACCAGTTGATCACCGCCATCTGTATGACAATAACGTCAAACTTATCTAGCAAGCCAACCGTTATTGATAAACGTTAATCAACTGATTATTATACGAAGTATACCCTGTGAACCTACAGAGATTTATTTATGTTATTGCACTAACTGTGGAGGACACTGGCTCCAACAGAAGTAGGTGATGATAAAGTCACCTATAACTTGAACAGTGCAATGAAAAGCCCCATGCTAGAGGAGTCTTGCTGTTTGTCGACTCCATTGTTGATGAGTCTCTGTATCCATCAATAATCGAGGATCCTTTAGAGGCAATCTTGTTGTTGGAGGATATCTCTGAGAATGACAACTTCGAGATCAGTGAGCTGGAAAAGGACCTGACCGGAGAAGAGATACCGTCAGAAGAAATTAAAGAGTTCATAAGCTTGATTGATACTCCTGCTAAGGCAGAAGTACAAAAACCTGAACTAAAACCTCTTCCCTCGAATCTAAAATATGCTTTTTTAGATGAATCTGAGTATTGCCCAGTCATAGTGAGTGCTCTCCTAGATGAAAATCAGTTAACCTCACTATTGGCTGTCTTGAAAAAGTATAGAAAGGCAATAGGTTACAAACTCGAAGATTTAACAGGCATAAGCCCAGACTTCTGCATGCATAGAATCAATTTAGAAGAAGGCCAAAAACCTTGTGTTCAAGGTCAACGCCGTCTTAATCCCAACATGCAGGAAGTAGTTAAAACTGAAGTTATGAAATTGCTAGATGCTGGCATAATCTATGCAATCTCTGACTCTAAATGGGTTACTCCGTTCAAGTTGTTCCCAAGAAAGGAGGAACAACAGTAGTGAAAAATGAGAAGAATGAGCTCATCCCCACAAGGATCGTGATGGGATGGCGTATGTGTATTGACTACAGAAAGCTGAATCAATCAACTAGGAAAGATCACTATCCTCTACCCTTCATTGACCAAATGCTAGAGAGGTTAGCTTGTCACAAGTATTTCTGTTATCTAGATGGTTACTCAGGATTTTTCCAAATCCCTATCCACCCTGAGGACCAAGAGAAAACCACCTTCACCTGTCCCTATGGTACTTTCGCTTATCGCAGAATGCCATTTGGCTTGTGTCATGCACCTGCCACTTTCCAGCGTTGCATGACCAGTATCTTCTCAGATTTTGTTGAATCTATCATGGAAGTATTTATGGACGACTTTAGCGTCTATGGCATTTCCTTTGATAATTGTTTGACAAATCTATCCAGAGTTCTGAAACGCTGTGAAGAAGTTGACCTTGTTCTCAACTGGGAAAAGTGTCACTTCATGGTGAACGAAGGTGTAGTTTTAGGTCACATCGTTTCAGAAAAAGGTATAGAAGTGGATCGAGCTAAGATCCAAGTTATTGAACAGCTGCCACCCCCTGCTAATGTAAAAGGAATCAGGAGTTTCCTTGGCCACGCCGGTTTCTACCGACGATTTATAAAATATTTTTCAAAGATAGCCAAGCCCCTGACTGAGCTCCTTTTCAAGGATGCACCTTTTAATATCACAAAGGAATGCCTTGAGGCATTCAACAAAATCAAACGTGCTTTGATCACTGCACCTATAATCCAGTCACCTGATTGGAATCTTCCATTTGAACTAATGTGCGATGCGAGTGATTATGCCGTAGGAGTTGTTTTAGGGCAAAGAAAGGAAAAGTTTCTTCATGCGATTTACTATGCTAGTAAAACCCTTGATCCTGCCCAAATCAACTATGCCACCACTGAGAAAGAACTTCTCGCCATTGTCTATGCCTTAGACAAATTTTGCTCGTACCTAATAGGATCAAAAGTTATTGTCTACACTGACCATGCTGCCTTGAAATATCTGCTTTCAAAGAAAGAGGCAAAACCTAGACTTATTCGATGGATCTTACTCCTTCAAGAGTTTGATTTAGAGATCCGGGATAAGAAAGGAGCAGAGAATGTAGTCGCTGACCACCTCTCAAGGATAAGAGTAACTGAAATAGGATTAACAACGCCAATTAATGATTCGTTCGCTGATGATTCATTAATGGCAATTGCGGACTCTTCTCCGTGGTATGCTGATATTGCCAACTTCCTTGTCAGTCGCCAGCTACCCTCCGACCTTTCTTATAACCAAAGAAAGAGATTTTTGCATGATGCAAAATTCTTTGTTTGGGATGACCCCTATCTTTTCAAGCAGTGCTCAGATGGTCTGTACATACGTTGTATCCCACAGTGGGAAGTAAAAGGAGTTTTAGAAGGATGCCACTCATCTACTTATTGTGGTCATCATGGTCCGTCCAAGATCGTAGCCAAAGTCTTACAATCCGGGTTTTTCTGGCCCTCGATGTTTAAAGATTCAAGAGACTTTGTTATGGCTTGTGATGCTTGTCAATGAATGGGTCATATATCCAAAAGACATGAAATGCCTCAAAACGGCATATTAGAAGTCGAGATATTCGATGTCTGGGGTATTGACTATCAAGGAAAATTCCCTTCTTCAAATGGAAATCGTTACATTTTAGTCGCTGTAGACTATGTTTCAAAGTGGGTAGAAGCAATTGCCACCCCCACCAATGATGCTAGAGCTATGATACGACTATTTAAAAAGATCATCTTTTCGCGTTTTGGTGTACCCAGAGCCGTGATAAGTGATCGAGGAACTCATTTCGGAGAAAAGCAGTTAAACACTCTGCTTGCCAAGTATGGTGTGTATCACAGACGAGGTTTAGCATACCACCCCCAGACCAGCGGTCAAGTAGAAGTTTCGAACAAAGAGCTAAAAAAAATTGTTCAAAAAGTAGTCTCGAAATCTAGAACCGATTGGAGTAATAAGCTCGATGACACCTTATGGGCTTATCGCACAGCTTTCAAAACCCCGATTGGAACATCTCCCTATCGGTTGGTTTATGGAAAGGCCTGTCATCTCCCCGTTGAGTTAGAGTACAAAGCTCACTGGGCTATCAAAGAACTCAACTTAGACACTAAGCTTAGCGCCGATAGACGACTTTTGCAACTCAATGAGCTAGAAGAATTTCGTTTGCAAGCTTACGAGAATTCTAGGATTTATAAAGAGAAAACGAAGCGTTGGCACGACAAGAGGATAATCAGAAAATAATTCAATGTCGGTGACCAAGTACTTCTCTTCAACTCCCGTTTGAAAATTTTTCCGGGAAAACTTCGATCAAGATGGTCTGGACCATTCACTGTCACATATGTAAGCAAATACGGTTATGTGGAAATAATGACTAGTAATGGTGAAAAATTCGAGGTCAATGGACACCGATTGAAACTCTACTACAACAATTCCATTATCGGATGCTTAGATATTGTCTATCTAGAGCGTTAATCCCCAACCAGATGATTTCATAGGAGTATTCGTCGAGCGAGACGTTAAACCAGCGCTTCTCGGGAGGCAACCCGTGTTTCCTTTCTTTTTGCATTTTATTTTTGCTTTCCCTTTTTCGTTGTTTTGTTAGATTTCCTTTGCAGATGAAAGACTTTTTGAAGAATCTATGAAGATCTTCCTTGTCAAAGTCCAAAAGACTAGCTTGGGGGATTTCGCGCTGACTAGTAAGCTTCACTCTCCTTTCATTATTTTTTCCCTTTTTACCCTTCTTCCCATTGAGCATCTCGTTGCATATTTAGTCTTTGTGCTCACATTGAGGACAATGTGATGTTTAGCTTGGGGGAGGGATCGCATTTTCCCATTTTGCATTTTAGTTGTTTATACTTTTCAAATTTTTGAATAAGAGAAAAATCTAAAATTTTGAACATAATTGAATGTTTTTCATGCTCTTCTTGCTTGTTTACTATGCTATCATGTTACATTTCCCAAACTTAGAGCTTTCAAAAGATAATGATTCAATATTCATTGAATTGTGCATAGTAGGCATTGAATGAATCTATAGATGAGTACGCTTGATCTTGACACTTGGCAAGTTACATTTATTGTAAGGTAGAACCTCCTTAGGCTGGTTGATAAGTTAATATTTGTATGATTTTAACCCCCAATTTAGCTCGGTTTTGTTTGGCATTTGTGCTTTGTTAAGCCATTTTATGAGCTAATATCGTCTTCTAGGCGAATTCATGTGTTCTAACCTGTTTTGTAGGGAAAGTGACGTTTCTACGCCCTTCTTCTATATTCCCGAGCATTTGCCTAGAACCCGACGATTTGAAGAAGAAAGCTTGACCATGTCAAAGGTATTTCAAGAAGGTTCACTAATTCAAAAGAGAGAAGAAATAAAGACGATGTCGCAGTTGTAGGAAGAGCAATCAATTAGGCGGAAAAATTCATCGCTTTACATCAAACCCTATCAACAAACCCGATTGAAGAGGTCAAGGGGGATGATGGAAGTCAAGTCAAAGCAAAGGGAGATGAAACGTTAGTCAAAAGCTTCTAGATGACAACTTACGCGATCGGGTAAGTGTGTACCCGATCGGGTATCTCTGCTGTTTCGAGCAAAATGCTTCAACTTCCTATTTTTCTCCTATATGTTCAATGCTCGACCCCTTCCCCATGAAACCCTAATGCTAAATAAAGAGAGCTCCAGCCCCTCTTCTTAACACAACTCATCAAAACTCAAAAGAATCCTCTTCACACAATCCTCTTCATACATTTCTCTTTAGTTTAGTCTTTCTAGTTTAGATCATTTTCTTCTTTTGTCTTTTGTTCTTAGTTTATTTCTGTACATTTCACATCAAAACATTAGCTTAGATCAATAAGAATTTCAATCTTTGTAGTCTACTTTGTGTTGGAGCTAGTGTCCTCCACAGTTAGTGTGATAACAGCTAAGGTTCACAGGGTATACTTTGTATTATAATCAGTTGATTAACGTTTATCGATAACGGTTGGCTTGCTAGATAAGTTTGACGTTATTGTCATTCAGATGGCGGTGATCAACTGATCCCTAAAAGTCACACCTATAGGATGTGTTTGAGAGATGTGATTATTTGAGAAAATAATCATATTGATGCTTTTTAAATGACTAAAAGGTTAGTCGATGTATTTGACAAAAAGGTTAGTCAATGTGATGATGATACAATTATTTAATAACGATTAAATAATGTTAGCTGGTAATTGAATATAAAATGTTATATTTAATCAATGTATATAATGTTGGTCTAAAATAAATATAAACTGTTATATTTAAGTTGGCGGATATGTATTACACGATATTATTATAGTGTATTGGTCCAGCATTACTCGGTTTATGTAACGGTCCATTACTAGTAATAATTAGAATACATATTATATTATGTACATATTAAATGATATGATAACTGCCTAATAGAGGTTGAGTGAAATAAGGAAACTAGGTTTTTTTCTTTAGCTCTTGGATGTCACGGCTACAAGAAGAAAAAAAAAGAAAAAAAAACAAAAAACCTAATCACTACTCTAATCTCACGGCACACACAAAGAAAGAGGGAGAAAGAAAATTCTGATTTTGATCTCTGTCATTCATCTTCATATTTATCATCAATATACACACAAAATTAGAAGTAATTTTTGGGTATTCGTTCTACCACGACGAAGGCATTTCTTGAACCATCTTGGGTGTTACGATTAGGTGAATACCTACTTTGGTATTTGTTCATAGGCCTTTTCTAGGACCGAAGGTTATTTCTTAATCTCATGTTTATATTATGCAATTTCATTTATGACTAGAAATTCATATAGTTATAATTTCATTATAATCCGAAAAATTTAAAGGGAAGTATACCGATATTTCCCACAAGTGGTAACAGAGCATTTGGCTATGAAATTATTTTATATGTTTTCATAGTTGATGAAATATAAGATTAGAAATTTTTGTTTTGTTTTTTTTTGTTTTTTTGTTTCGGCTGAAAGAAGAAAAAAAAAAAATTAGGGTTTGTTATTTTTTGGTACTGTTTACGGTACTGTTCACGGCCAGAAAAAAAAAATTAAAAAAAATTGGTACTGTTCACGGCACTGTTCAGCCGTGAGGAAAATTTTTTTTGCCTTGTATTTCCTTTTTGAATCATATATGTTGTTGTTTTAATATGTTAAGATAATAATATAATGAATTTGTTGATATTTTGATTTAATGAGGAATAAATTGAAATGTAAAAGGAATTTGTTTTGGATGTTTAACAACATTCATTGTGCTAAATTTTTCGATATGAATATACAAAATAATTATGATTAGTTGAGTAATTTGATAATCGATTAATCATGATTTAGATATTCATTTTAAAAGGTTAATTTGAATAATCTAGTTTGTATCAATGTTTAATAATGATTAGATGTTGAATGTTTGTACCGATCTAGTTTTATTAGCATGATCAAATTAATAAGATTAATTTGTATGTTTTTGTTTTGTTTTTATTAAAACCGAGAAAAAAAAAAGAAAAAAAAAATTGTACCTGCTACTGTCCACGGGTACTGTTCATCCGTGAATAGTGAATTTTTTTTTTTAATTTTTATTTGTTTTGATTATTGCATTATAAAGATAATGTATGTTGTTTTGTTGTTGTGAAAAAGTTCACAATGAGAGATACCCTATTATTTTAAAAAGGTTTAAAATAATGATGAATTTAATTTATGTTATACCCGATAATATGAATTAAATTGGATTATGGTTGATTAAAATTGTTGTGTACAATTAAGGAATTGTCACATGATTTTGATCATTTTATAGGTGGTTTGGATAAATTAATCATCTTAATTAATGAATTATGTCTTGAATGTTTAATTTATTTTGTTGATGCATTTTATTTGTTGAATGAATGAATGAATGGATGAATGGATTATTTTGGTATTTTTACAAGAGGTTGTAATTTGTATTGCTTAGTGTGGCCTTAGTAGATTGTGTTATCGTAATGATGATAACATGGTCTTTGATGTATTTTGAGATCTCGAATCTCTCCTTTGTAATCTTTAATTATAATTTTTAAATTAGAATATAAATAGGTTTATATTTTGTAATTGTTAAAAATTGTATTTTTGAGAAGACCAAAGATGGAGATCGGATAGCTCACTCCCGCTACATGGACCAAGATGGAACATCAAGTCAAGTTTCTAGGGTCCATAAGGATGGATTCCAAAGTGTATTTTTGTTCTATTTTGATAGGATAGGCCACACTAGGACTTTGTACTTTGTTTTTCATTTTTCCATTCTTATTGTTTTTCTTTTGCATGATAGTTATTGCATCATATTCCGCCTAAACCAAACCACCTACTACTTAATTGCATGAAAATTGACTCATATAGATTGTATGTTAATTATCATGGACATCCAGATGTCACTCAAAATTCTAAAAGCTATCATATTAAATTATTCATTCTCAAAATGCTAGATCATTCGTTCACTTAAATGAATAAAATTAAAGCTGATGGACCTTCCTCTAAAACCTAAAATTGAGATTAGTCTTTATAGGGAAAACTGTTATGAATCCCTTCTTCGTCGGTAGGCATATAGGACCTTACTCTCCATATGATCCCTTCTACGTTGGGTAAGTAGTATGTGTTGACCTATTTTACCTCAACATTATAGTCCGAGTAATATCTCGTGATTATGATGGACTAAAGATAGAATTTACAGAAATTTATCGACCAGGAATTCTAAAAGTAGAATTAGCCAAGAAGTTGGCTTATCAATTTTACAGAAATTGAGTCTTGGGATCATTTATATAATACTTGAGGGAGGTCAATTGTATAAATGCAAGAGTCTTCGCATTAATCGGTTTTGCATTAGACTTAATTAAAACGATGAAAATGCTTATTATGTTTTATCTCCTTTCTCGCAGTGTAGCATTCATTTATATCGATAAAACTGTTATAACAAATGGCTGGACATGCTGATGCCCCTATGCCAAGTGCCACGCTCGCACGCGAAACCTGGCTTAAGATGTTCATGGACAATATGAATCAGTACAGGCGACTGAAAAATAACGGGTCCAACTTTGCGGACTGGGAGGCTTCATTACGGAATGCTGCCATAGCTGTCGATAAGCTCAAGTACTTGACTGAGCCACTACCACCTAACCCAGGCCCCAATGTAGGAGCAAATGAATCCCTTTCTTATAGTGATTTCGTAATGGAGGCGGGTGCGATAAAGAACGTACTCATCTTTTCAATGGAATCCAATTTGCAAAGACGATTCATTGCCCAAGGTGCAAAAAAGATTTTCACCACGCTCACTAACGAGTTCTCAAAAGCACCGCAGATCGTTATGTATGAGCTTACCACTCGCTTCTTTGAGGCGAAACACCAGAAGGGCCAACCGGTTAGCCCACACATTCTCGGTATGATCGAGAACCTCAAAAAACTGGAGGCACTTGATTGCAAAATCAAAGAGAGCGTGGTCATTGACCGCATGCTTCATTCACTTCATGATGGTTTTGCCCAATTCAGGGCAAATTACTATATGAATGATTTGAAGAGAAATCCTCATCAGCTACACTCACTTCTCATACAGACTGAGAAGGATCTGAAATTGAGTGGGAGCCTGAAGTAGGACGTTCTCATGATTGCAAACAAGGGTAAGGGTAAGGGCAAGGCTCAGGCCGATCTAGCTGTAGGGAAGCCGAAGTTCAAGAAGCGAGGAAAGGGCAAGAGTTGGCCTGGTGAGACTAGCAGTAGCTCACAAGGCAAGACAAAGAGCAAAGAAAACATGGAGTGCCACCATTGCCACAAGATTGGGCATTGGAGGCGGAACTGTCCCGTGTATGCTGAAGACATAAAAGCAGGCCGCGTCACTCCTGTTGGTATGTCTTCTTTTATTCATATGATTGAGATTAACCATGCAAGTTTCGGAACTTGGGTACTTGATACTGGTTGTGGTTCTCATCTGTGTAATCATTTGCAGGGCCTAAGAAACATCAAAACTCTCGAAAAGGGTGATGTAGACCTGCGAGTGGGGAATGGAGCAAGAGTAGATGCCGTTTCAGTGGGAACATATGTAATCCAACTCCCAAGTGGATTTGAGTTATTTTTAAATAACTGTTACTATGTACCCAGTTTATCTAAAAACATTATTTTTGTTTCCGTACTCGATAAGAACGGTTTTTTCATTTGTAATAAAGGATAATAGTTTTATTTTCTCCTTTAACGAAATGATTTATGGTAAAGCAGTTTCCATGAATGGGATTTATGTTTTAGATCAAATCACAGATATATTGCATGTGAGTAATAAAAAGGTAAAGGTTGGTGACAAAGATCAAACCTATCTATGGCATTGCTGTATGGGACACATAAATGAAAAACGCGTGAAGAAGCTCATTGACAATGGGACTATCTCCCCATTTGACTATGCATCATTTGGCACGTGTGAATCATGTCTCATAGGCAAAATGAATCGAATTTTCTTCAAAGGTGTTGGAATGCGCGCTGCTGACCTATTAGGACTCATACATACTGATGTGTGTGGACCTATGTCAATCAACGCTAGAGATGGCTATAGATATTTTATCACATTCACGGACGATTTAAGTAGATATGGATATGTCTACTTAATGCATCACAAAAGTGAGTCCTTTGACAAGTTCAAGGAATACCGGAATAAGGCTGAAAACCAGCTGGGTAGAAAGATTAAAACACTACGTTCAGATCGTGGTGGCGAATATCTTTCGAATGAGTTTGATCAACACCTTAAAAACTGTGGTGTAGTACTACAGTTAACTCCACCTGGAACACCTCAATTAAATGGTGTGTCCGAACGAAGAAATCGAACATTACTTGATATGGTTCGATCCATGATGAGTCACACGGTAGTGCCTGATTCATTGTGGGGCTATGCTCTTTTGTCAGCTGCTCTTATACTTAACCGAAGTCCGTCTAAAGCTGTTGACAATACTCCATTTGAAATGTGGAAGGGAACAGTCCCTAACTTGTCCTTTATTCGGGTTTAGGGCTGCGAGGCTTATGTCAAGTGGAGACACGAGGATAAGCTCGGCCCGCGATCGGTCAAGGCATACTTTATTGGTTATCCAAAAGGAATGTTTGGTCATTACTTTTATTCGGCTACCGAACAATGTGTTTTTGTTGCGGCTAGAGCGAAGTTTCTAGAGAATGAATTTCTCAAGAACAAGACGAGTGATAGAACCTTCGATCTGTCGGAGATTCAAGAACCAAAAACCGAGCAACCGATGGAGGAAGATGTTCCTTCATCTTCTGATGCAGTTAATATTCCTGAGGAACCTAGAAGGTCGGGTAGAGTCTCTATACCTCCAGACAGATACATTGGTATGGTCGAGGAGAATGATAGAGACGATGTTTTGCTCCTAGAGAGTATCGAACCCGCTACCTATAAAGGAGCCATGACCTGTTCCGACTCAAAGCTATGGCTTGAGGCCATGCAATCCGAGATAGACTCTATGTATGAGAATGACGTATAGGATCTGGTTGATTTGCTTGATAAGGTTCGGCCTCTTTAGTGCAAATGGCTTTACAAGATTAAGCATTCCGTAGGGGCACAACCAGACACCTACAAGGCACGACTAGTGGTAAAAGGTTTCACTCAAGTGCAAGGATTGCATTATGATGAAATCTTTGCACCCGTAGTCATGCTGCGTTCCATTCGGATAATCTTAGCGATTGCCGCTTTTCATGACTATGAAATTCGGCAGATGAACGTGAAAACTGCCTTCTTAAACGGTTATTTGGAGGAGGAGTTGTACATGGTACAACCCGAAGGTTTAATTGACCATAAAAATCCTAAGAAAGTGTGCAAGCTTAAGCGTTCCATTTATGGACTTTAGCAAGCTTCTCGGAGTTGGAATCATCGTTTCGACCAGGTCATAAAAGCAAATGGTTTCACTCGATCGATTGAGGAACCATGCTTATATGTCAAGTCGAGTGGGAGTAAAATCATTTTCTTGATATTGTATGTCGATGACATACTCTTGATAGGGAATGATATTCCTCTCTTATCTTCGGTTAAGGTATGGTTAAAGAACCATTTCCAGATGAAAGATCTGGGCGAGGCACAGCGCATATTGGGAATCCGTATCTATAGAGATAGATCACGACGGATGTTATCACTCAGTCAGGAGTCTTATATAGATAAGATTCTTGAAAGGTTCAGCATGACCAACTCCAAGAAGGAGTATCTTCCAATGACGTCTGAGATGTATTTGAGTAAAGCTCAGGCACCCAAGACATATGAAGAGGTCAAGTGCATGAGTCAAATTCCTTATGCATCAACTATAGGATCGATCATGTATGCCATGATATGCACGCGTCCAGACGTGGCATATGCTTTGAGTATGACCAGTCGGTACCAAGGCAAACCAGGTGAAACACACTAGATGGCTGTTAAATATATCCTTAAGTACCTACGGAGGAATAAGGATTGGGTATTGACTTATGGAGGAGAGACTGAGCTTTGCGCAACCGGTTACGCAGATGCTAGCTTCCAAACGGATCGGGATGACTCGAAATCTCAGTCTGGATTCGTATTTACTCTTAATGACGCTGCGGTCAGCTGGAAAAGCTCCAAGCAGAGTGTTATAGCAGATTCTACGACTGAGTCCGAGTACTATGACGCTTCAGAGGCTGCAAAGGAAGCTATATGGATGCGTCAATTTTTACAAGGACTTTACATAGTTTCTAGTTCGAATGACCTGATCACCATCTATTGTGATAATAGAGGTGCCATCTTCCAGGCTAAGGAGCCTAAGTCTAGCAACAAATCTAGACATGTACTTCGAAAGGCACACATGATCAGAGATTACGTGGAGCAAAAGGAGATAGTGATAGGCAAGATGGCTACGGATGATAACATAGCAGATCCTCTCACTAAACCGTTAAGACATGATAAGCATGTAGGGCACGTTACTTCCATGGGAATCAAACGTGTTCCTGAGTTGTATTAGTTGTTTGTATGAGTTAGATACATCTTTTTCATATACTAATAATAACTTCATCGTATTGTTTTCATATTTTGTTTTTCATGTGGATTGTATGGACAACACTGAAGACCACAAAGTGAACTGAATAACATTATATGTGTTTTGGTCCGTAATTGCGTACATGAGCTGATAACTCTGGCTATTATATTGTTGAGTCGATTGATGGTGGGTTCAACGAGCCATAAGTCAAACTGTTGACTGATCGATCACAAATACGAGTTATAAGGATACCTCGTAGGACATTGTAATTCGTGACGACGTTATGGAGTCCTAACTGTTTAACAACATTCGGTGCCAGGTCGTGGATTGGACGTCCATAGTGTTCCTAGAGTCGATTCTTTTGACTATCGACTGTCTCTTGAGATTAAGGCAGTTTTTGGGTGACTTTGGTGTCTTTCTCACGGTCGACCGTAACAGGAGGCCAAGCAGATTTTTACTGGGTCATTTCATACTGTGCTTACATCTGCAGGATTCGAGTTGAGGAAAATATCCAACCCTTTATCAGGTTTTGTTATTTCTCAGGGCCACTCGCGGAGTAGTAACTGAAATGCATGGCCATGCTCGAATAATGATTCGTTTATCAGTTGAGTTACTCTCTAGTCGGGAAAACCACTCTTGATACTGATCACTTGTAAAAGACGACCTTTGTGAATGCGGACTTTGCAAATTGTTTTACATTGAGTGGGAGAAATTTAAGGATATGAGAATCGGTTATCGCACATACACTTGTAAGGACAAGTGGGAGATTGTTGGAGATAGTGTCCTCCACAGTTAGTGTGATAACAGCTAAGGTTCACAGGGTATACTTTGTATTATAATCAGTTGATTAACGTTTATCGATAACGGTTGGCTTGCTAGATAAGTTTGACGTTATTGTCATTCAGATGGCGGTGATCAACTAATCCCTAAAAGTCACACCTATAGGATGTGTTTAAGAGATGTGATTATTTGAGAAAATAATCATATTGATGCTTTTTAAATGACTAAAAGGTTAGTCGATGTATTTGACTAAAAGGTTAGTCAATGTGATGATGATACGATTATTTAATAACGATTAAATATTGTTAGCTGGTAATTAAATATAAAATGTTATATTTAATCAATGTATATAATGTTGGTCTAAACTAAATATAAACTGTTATATTTAAGTTGGCGGATATGTATTACACGATATTATTATAGTGTATTGGTCCGGCATTACTCGGTTTATGTAACGGTCCATTACTAGTAATAATTAATATACATATTATATTATGTACATATTAAATGATATGCTAACTGAAAGTCCATAGACCTTAATTAGACTCTTCTAATTAGTTGCTAAATTACTTGTTAATTTAGTATTTAATTATCTATGTAACATGCATGCAAATATAAAGACATTTATATAAGAGAAGAAATTTCCTCACATTGATATGGAAATTATAAGGGCACAACAAGAACTCCTTCTTGTTGTTCTTGAGCTATAAATATGGATGAACACAAACAATCTCCAAAGTAGAAGATCTCCTCTAAGTTGCACCAAGATTAACCCAAATAATCTACCCTTATTATTAACTAGATAATAAGATAGATAATATTCTACTAATATTATGACTATATTACTACACTAGTAATACTTAGTAAATATTAGTATTTGAGAGTTTTAGTGAGAAGAAGAGTTTTAGAAAGAAGTATGACAATTGAACAAAATCAAGTAAGTAATGAAATGAACAACTTTTGTTCATTCTTATAGCCAATATGGCCGGATGGTATTAGTCCAAAAAGGACACTTATTTTGCTTAATTTTATCACATGCATTAGAGTGGAGTGTTGTAGAAAATATGATGATTGTTTTATACTTGTTATGTCACTTTCAAAAAGTAACTAAAGAGTAAAAATAAGAACAAAATCATCACCATGTAACTACTACAAAACCGGTCCATTATGGCCTAGTTTGGTCCATTTTGATTTTTGATATTTGTCTCACAAATACTTATTGATCATATGGTTAATTATCTTGTATAATTAAGTGTTAATTTGATCATATAACAATTATATGACTCAATTAAATAAATAATATGTACTTAACATTTTAAGTAATATTTTACCATTATATCAATATATAATGGGTCCCACAATGCTTAGTTAATTTATTTTCCAACTCCTTGTAAATATAATTAACTAATTACCTCTATCTCAAAACCTCAACTAATTTAGTAATGTAACGATTAATTACTAAGTTAAATCTTATTTAATCGTATTAAAATAAGATATAAATTTATTAGTCAATTATCGCATAATTGAAAAATAAGTTTAATCGAATTTGAGTTCTTAACTCAATTTCTAATAAGTAACTCTCGTACATATCGAATATATGTAATGTACTAATTAACTGTATCGTATACAAATAATTAGTTACTATTTGGATTTCATCCTTTAGGTGTGACGAAAGGGATCAGTTGATCACCGCCGTCAAACGACAATAACGTCAAACTCTAGTCAGCCAACCGTTATTGATTTACGTTAATCAACTGACTAATCATATATATAGTCAATAAATATCCCAATTATATTCCATAATAAGATTTATTATGTGGCGCACTTTTGTGGAGGACACCTACTACAACAATCTCCCACTTGTCTGACACAAGTGTGCGTCACCGATTCTCTAGTCTCTTTATCACATCTCCCACTCAACGCAAGGTGTCTTCCAGGTCGCACTTGCGATTGACAATATCTAGAGTGGTTTTCTCGATAGGGAGAGTAACTGTCTGACCGAAAATCTACCATAGATCTCTTTCCGAGCGTGGCCACGCATTTACAGTAACTTCTCCTCGAGTGGCCTTAAGATGTTTGTACCCAACGTGGGTGGACAATTCCTGTAGATTCATCTACTCTGTATGATGCAGATCACCATGATCCAGAAGAAATCCATCGGCCTCCTTTTACGGCACGACCTAGAACATCAACCAAAACCAATCGGAAACTGCACCGACTCAGATAGACGGTCGCCAGTCAAAAGAATCGACTTCTAGGAATAAGATAGAAGACCCTGCCACGACCAGGCATCAAATAATTGATTTAAGGGTCTCTACAATGTCACTGTCCGACAGAGTGTCATACAGTCTGTATATGTAAACGACCAGTCATCTCCATGACCCCATGGTGCTGAACCAACCATCGATCGACTTACAATCTAGTCATTTCGAGACGTCACCTCATTGAGTGACTAGGGACAAAATACTAAGTTCGTCTTGTTCACTTGAATTGGGTTCAACCTTTCTTTCAACCAATTCGGATAAACAAAGTATTAAAAATTAGTCAAACTAAATAAAGGAGTTTTTAATGAAACTCTAACAATGAATGCGATTATCAAATATTTGGAAAAATTGATACGCTATCAATAATTTCATATCTTATAATCTTTAGCAATTCAGGTACATATTTCAATCCCCATTGAAATGACATGACTATCATGTTCAGCCTGCAAAAAGCATGGCTAATGGATTAGCAATACTTGCATTTTTCCCATCATTCTGATTGTTATTTCTCTTTGTCTATGTAATCTCATATTACATAAAACTTTCTGAGTACGTGTCTAGATTTGAATCTAGACTTAGGACTCTTGGCCTAAAGGTAGCTCCCACTGTTTTACCAGTATAATGGGATAGGATATACAGCTATATGAACTATTTCTAGTCCCTCCAATACTGTCGAATCCAAGCTACTTTCATATGCATAATCATATGACGCAATGTACTCCATTTCCGTTGTTAAATCCGCAATGATAAACTGCCTGGAACACTTCCAGCGGATACATGACATTTCTATTTGAAAATGTCACTCCTACTTGGCACCTTTCCAATAGTATTTTCTGCTTGGAATTCTTCCAACAGATAAATCTTCTATAAAACACAGCCAGCTCGTGATTTCAAATCACTTTGATCAGTTTGGAAACTGAAGTCTGTGTAACCCTTACACGCAACTCATTTTAAACTCCAAACACATGAAACATATCTTTTAGTCCTTCGCAAGTACTAAGGATGTTCTTTATGGCTATCAAGTGACTCTCACTTGGATTTGATTGCAAATGATTCGTCATACTCAAAGCATACGAAATGTCGGATTGAGTATACATCACAGCGTATATAATTGATCCCGCAGCGGAAGCAAAAGGAATCAATTATGATGTGTTCAACTTCCTTGAACTAGTCAAAGATCTTATCAATATAAGAATTTTGACTCAATGCTAATATCCTTTTAGATTTATCTCCATAAATCCAGATATCTAAAAGATGTATTCTACTTCTCCAAAATCTTCCATCATCTAGAATGATCAATATGTCTCCACATATAAGACTGATGAAAACCATATTGCTCCCACTAAACTTCATTTATAAACATAATTCCTCGAGATATCGAGAAATATTTTATGACATGATTGACACACTAATTCCAACTCTTTAGTGATTACTTAAGACATCCTCTTAAGCTTGCAAATTAACTTAGGATAGGTAGGGTCTACGAACCCACAGGTGAGTATAAAATATACTACCTCTTCTAGAATCGCATTCGAGAAGGTGGTTCTTGAGGTCCAATTGACATCATACTATTATGATATGCTGTAATCGCTAAGTATATTCGAATGGATCAAAGAATTAAGGTTGGTGCAAAACTTTTTGCCTACCAAGTTATCTTTGAAAACATTTTAATGTTCATCCATGCAAATTTCGATCTTAAAAATCAATTTACATTGAAGAGGTCGTACTTCTTCAAGTAAAATTTACTAGGTCACATACCTGACCATCATGCATGGAGTCCATTACGAATCGTATGACTCTAAGCCATATCAAGAAGTTGGGACTAAAAACAGTCTTTTATAAGTCGCATATTGAATTCATCACTATAAAGGAGCGATAAAATTCCACCTGACCTCCTAGGTTCCGAAGAAACAACTACTGAACAAGCAATGAGGAAAACTTTTTCCGGACCATATGCTCAGTTTGTGGCTCTTGAAACATTTTCTCCCACTCTGTCTTATCAAGAAATAATCGTATTTTTATGAAAGACAGCATCACGAGTCACAAACGCTTTGTTCTCGTGGTCAATGTGGGATTATGAGCACTGTTTCATTCAAATAACTTATAAATTAGGTACGCTACCTACCCATATCGTATATGGAATGAAATCAGACTGTTTTAAATGTGTTTTAATATGGTGGGAAAAGAAATAGCAGACAAAAATATTAAGATCCCAAGGTTAGTCAAATGGCTCATTTTGACTTGACAAAGACAAAACCATATCATATAAGGTTCTGTTTCTCTATTCAACAACACCTTATCTAATAATGTGTGTTAGAAATGTTAACTTGTGAAACCATTACACAATACTTTTGGTGAAAATCAAAGTCAATGCTTAGATATTTGTAGTTACGATTTAGTCGTAAGTCCTAGATCTAATGCTCTAGTGGTTAACTACTTCTCATTGAAGCTCTTTGAACTTTTCAAAGATTTCTCATAGCACCTCATTAAGTAGAATCAAATATAATATCTACTTAAATCGTTGGTAAATAAAGTGAAATAGTCATAACCATCTTTGGTTGTGTTTGTTATTGGACCATACATATTCTAATGTAATAGGGCCAATAACTCACTAGTTCGATTTCCTTTTAGACAAAAGGGGCACGAATCATCTTGCCTTGAATACAAGATTCGCACGCACCATAAGTTCAAAATCAGATGGTTTAGGGATAGTTGTCAATACTAGCCTCTTAATGTGCTACACAATCCAGAATTAAGATTAGATTAGGGTCACCAATTTTGAGCCTTTACAATCTATATGACAAGTAATTACTAGTTTAGGTCAAGAATATAATTACCTTTGATTGGTATGGATAACCATTGACCAAGTATAGGCATAAAAAGATACAACGCTTGTTCTATTCACAAAAGTGAAACACTTGTGTCGTACACAAAAGTGGATACTATATTCTTTATTTAGAGGTTATGTACATAATAACGTTTATTAAAGTATACCTCTAAATCCAAAACTAGATTGATCACATTATAACTTTTATATGTCTCTATAGAAATAAAACTACAATAGTTATATTTCCCTTGTAGGTCGACATTTAATTATGGTTAGTCGTCGCACGAATCATTATTATATGCATTGAATACATTGATGAAAACCATAATGGATATCTAATACCCAAAAATATTTGCATTTAGCAAAATAAATGTCGATCATATAGATATTATGGGTGAAAGATTACACCCTATTTCTAACTCTTTAGAAAACTTTGGGAAGATTCTTATCTTGTGTCTTACACTGTAAAATAGAATCGTCAAAAGTTGGGTTCGACACCTTGCTTGGGTTTTGACTTTACTATTCAAAATAGTCTTGCCTTTATCCCTTGCCTTGTGTCAAAGTCGAGCCAACCTACTCTTGAACCTCGTCTTAACAATTAAGAATATAAAAATCATTCTTAGTGCTCCCACTCACTTTCATGAATCTCTACTTAGACAAGTATATTGGAATTATTGTGAAGACTATTCTTCATTTCATTCATGGTTTTTCCTTCAAAAGGATAAATCTTTCATGAAATGATTACGGTATTTGGTTGTTCACGATTTCAAATAAATCGATTAACCTAGTCATCCCAACTGATTTGGCCTCTTTTGAGGTAAGCCTCGATAAGGAGTATAATGACGACATACCAAAATACAAATATTTTCTTTGGAGCAAAAATTGATTGTACCATTGTTATAAGAAGGCGTCACTAAATATTCAAAAACGCTTTTGATTAAGTGTGACTTATTCATTTACTCTTCATAAGAGACATTTGCAACGGTGAATATGAGGATCAAAAGATAAAATTCATTTTGTCTTTAGCTACGGTGGTTTAAACGAAGATCGCAATCAATATACTACCGTCTAAAATAATGGAAACCTTTTCCACGATTTAACGGATTTACAAGTTCGTAGAAGAAAAATAATTGTCATTGCGCGAATTAATATCAACGGAAAATAAACATTCATTGCTTATATATAATTTACTTGTAAAAACAATTTTAAACAAGTCACTCATATAATGACCCCTCACGAAATTATATAAGTGATTCCAAGACCCATCTTTAGACAAAAATAGTCATCGCATGCTACCTTTATCTAAAAATGGTAAGTCAGTACTTGACTAATTCTACACTTAGAACTCTTGGTTGACGGATTTCAACTAAATCCATCTCCTAGTCCCAAGATAACGCTTATCTCGTTGAGTCCAATCCAATTTTGGCTTGTGATCGCATCACCCTACTTACCCGAGGTAAAAATGGACCCACGAGCGTGGTAGCCCTAATGAACACGGGGTTCATAGGTGTTACTAATTGGTAAGGCTAAATCTCAATTTTTTTTTTTAAGTTATGTGAGAGGTCTTGTCAATTTTGTTATTAATTCCCTATAAGCGAACTAAGTCGGTGAATTGTGAATAACGTTTAATTGACAATCGAGAAATAAAATTGCATGTGTGACGATTTTGGCATGAGCGAAAAATAAAGCAAGCAACCAAGCAACAATAAAATCCTAGTATGGCCACCTAGCTAATCCAAATTAACTAGATAGTTACAAATTCGGAAACCAACTCCTTGGTCCCTTGCCTCTTCACTTGGAACATCTTCCAAAATGGCACCGTCTTGAGGGAGTCACCGGTCTTCATAAAATAATTACAAATATACAAATATACAAATTCCTATTATACATTTATACTATAAAATAAAATTATTAATTATACAAACCGGCGATACGAGATCGCAATAAAATTACAACCAAACCGTTATTCCCTTACATTACGGGTAATAACGATAAAAAAATAACTAGGCCATACTAGGTACAAAATTTGCATAAATTATTAAATAAATGACATTCATTCATTCAAACATAAATAAAATAAATTGCTGCAAAATCATGCCAAAATCGTCCTAAGTTCAATTCATGCTCATTGTAGCTCGATTTTTTCGGGATTTATTGATTTTTAACCATTAAAAATCACTATCAACATTTAAATCGCATTTAAATTCAAACTAATTAACTAAACTGATTTAGAACTCAAAATTAGTCACTACTAATTTTGTTGGTCATTAATTAGATCGATTTGATTTCCTTTGCTAAATATTACGGTTTAATCATAACAATTATGAAATAAAACCAAAATAAAATATAAACATCATAAAATTTGAAACCAAAAATTTTGTACATTCTGGAACAATTCCAGGAACTATAAAAATAAAAAAATATTTGCTCAAAAATTTAAATTAATTTTATGAACAAATAGCTTTGTATTTAATGGTTTTATCAAATAAAAACATTAGATATAGTAAAACAGTGAAACAAATTATGAAATTTCACCAAGAGTATCAACATCAGAATGTTAAATGTACAAAAAAATTTCAAGACCAGAAATGGACTTTTCAATTTTATGAACATTATAATCTCATATTATCGACTTTTATCGTATAAAAATCAATAAACATGCAATACATAAGTAAAAGTCACGAAATTTTACATACAATATGTAAAAAATTCATGTGAGATCATATTAAAATTTCATGGCCAGAATCAACATGCAACTATTTTTAGTTAACTTTTAACTCATAAAATGCATGTTAACTCGGTTTAAACGCCAAAAATCAAAATAAATAGCAAATTAATCCCTAAAATCACGAAATTTTACCACAAACATTTTGAGGTCAGTAGGTATACATGCACCAAAATTTTTTGTCAGAATCGTATTTTAACTCAAAATCTTTGATTTATTAGTTATCTTATAACTTTAACAAAAATGTCCAAAATGAACATGCATGCTACAAGCTAGCTCTGATACCAATTGAAAGTTCATAGACCTTAATTAGACTCCTCTAATTATTTACTAAATTACTTATTAATTTAGTTTATAATGATCTATGTAACATGCATGCAAATATAAAGACATTTATATAAGAGAAGAAATTTCCTCACATTGATATGGAAATTATAAGGGCACTACAAGAACTCCTTCTTGTTTTTCTTGAGCTATAAATATGGATGAACACAAACAATCTCCAAAGTAGAAGATCTCCTCTAAGTTGCACCAAGATTAATCCAAATAATCTACTCTTATTATTAACTAGATAATAAGATAGATAATATTCTACTAATATTATGACTATATTACTACACTAGTAATACTTAGTAAATATTAGTATTTGAGAGTTTTTAGTGAGAGGAAGAATTTTAGAAAGAAGTATGACAATTGAACAAAATCAAGTAAGTAATGAAATGAACAACTTTTGTTCATTCTTAAGGCGATAAGGCCGGATCATCTAGTCCTTAAAAGGACTCTTATTTTGTTTGATTTGTTCACATGCATTTGAGTGGAGTGTTGTAGAAAATATGATGATTGTTTTATACTTGTTATGTCACTTTCAAAAAGTAACTAAAGAGTAAAAATAAGAACAAACTCATCACCATGTAACTACTACCAAAACCGGTCCATTATGGCCTAGTTTGGTCCATTTTGATTTTTGATATTTGTCTCACAAATACTTATTGATCATATGGTTAATTATCTTGTATAATTAAGTGTTAATTTGATCATATAACAATTATATGACTCAATTAAATAAATAATATGTACTTAACATTTTAAGTAATATTTTACCATTATATCAATATATAATGGGTCCCACAATGCTTAGTTAATTTATTTTACAACTCCTTGTAAATATAATTAACTAATTATCTCTATCTCAAAACCTCAACTAATTTAGTAATTTAACGATTAATTACTAAGTTAATCTTATTTAATCGTATTAAAATAAGATATAAATTTATTAGTCAATTATCGCATAATTGAAAAATAAGTTTAATCGAATTTGAGTTCTTAACTCAATTTCTAATAATTAACTCTCGTACATATCGAATATATGTAATGTACTAATTAACTGTATCGTATACAAATAATTAGTTACTATTTGGCTTTCATCCTTTAGGTGTGACCGAAAGGGATCAGTTGATCACCGCCGTCAAACGACAATAACGTCAAACTCTAGTTAGCCAACCGTTATTGATTTACGTTAATCAACTGACTAATCATATATATAGTCAATAATTATCCCGATTATATTCCATAATAAGATTTATTATGTGGCGCACTTTTGTGGAGGACACCTACTCCAACAGTTTGATGTTCCCCTTATTCTTTTTTTTTTCCCTTTTTTTTAGGGTTTTTTAAACCTCTCTTGTTTCTTTCTTAGTGAGGGTGAGAAATGAGAAAGGTATACAAGAAAAAAAGAGCAAAAATTCGCAGGATTGAGTCAATTGGTGCGCGGTATTTAGCAAGTCCCTAAGTTTTTTGGTGAGTACTTAAACTCGTTTAATTATACCTTTTTACTTCTCTTATTCAGTTTTAACATTTTACTTTGAAATAACGAGAGAGTATAAGAGGAATATAATTTTGAGTATATACCTTTATAATAGTATAAAATTCAAAACAATCGTAAAATAATATAGTTACATTATGAAAGTAGAAATGAGTTCAAATGAAAATTTCACTTAAAACCTTACTATGATATGGATTAGCCGGAAGCGTAGAGCATGATTAATTTAGTGTGGGATCGAGCTTGTTATCAGTTTTACTAAACCAATTTCAAGGACTCTTTTAAACGAACCAACTTAATTACTATAATACCCAGGAAATTACGAACTTAAATTCAATTTAAAGGTAAATAAAAGGGTACAAAGAACGAATAATTAATTGCGGTGAGATGAATAGTATTCCAATAATTATGCTCGTCTTGAATCGGAAATTGGGTTAATTGGTTTAATAAGTTATGTGTTAGTATTTGTGTGGTTCAGGTTGAGTTGAAATCCAAACAAATGACAAAAGGGGAAGGTTTCGGTCAAGGGAGAAGCTGACCGGCCGGACAAACTTTTGTTTTGGGGAGCTTTGTGTGACTAGGGAGGAGGCCTTGGGACCGTTATATAGTTGATGCCTCGACACCGGTGTACCATGGGGGGTTTGTCCACCAATCAAGTTTTCGGGTGAGGGAGTCGAGACTTGAATTTGGTAGTCTTTGGTTTTGACCTTTACTTATTTCGTGTTAAAGCCTAAACTACATTATTCATTAATTACACAAAGTAAATGACTGTACTCTTGTTCATAAAAAAGAAACCTAGAAAAAAATAATCAAAATTATCAATTTGAATTCATTCTTGACCGATCTTTGTACTAAGTTAAACTATCTTTTATCTTAAATCTATTTATATCTCTTTAATTAAGATATAAACACTTTTTGATAATTAAGAACTAATTAACGCCCCGGTTTAATCAAATTGGGAAAAATAAGCCTTTGGGTCAATTATTGTAAAGTATATTGCTTTACATCTTTAAGGCGGATAATAATTAGTATATGTACTTAATAATGTAGGATCCAACTACGTAGAGGAGTCTTCTGATCTACTTGAATCCTTACTAGCTTTTTTATGTTGATCGAATAAGTTTGGTTATGAATATGTGTCAGATTGGTTATTTTGTTGAGTTGGTGGTCTTGAGATCGTCTCAATCAGGTTGCAGGATTGCATTATTGGTATATTGGTTGTGCTTTGCTAATATGAATGTTAAGAATATTGAGGTAGGTGTGGGAACACTACAAGAAAACAACATTCAGGCGATTTTTGGATTATCAGGACCAGGAATAATTAGTGACAAGAAGATGAATTGTTTTTTCATACATAACCAAGGTGGTAAGTTGTATGGAGTGACCATTACGGGCCAAGAAGAGTACTTTCTACCAAACTGGCCAAATGGAGCAAAACCATCCGTACAAAGGCCAAGTCGCACATTACGGGGTTCCTCAGCAAAGTCGGGGTAAAGCATATCAAACCGCTTCCATTCCTCTCCATCACTCGGATGACACATCTTTCCCGGAGTACGAGGATTTTCCTTGTGCCATCTCATTTGCTCGGCAATGTTTTTGGTAGTTGAAGTCTAGGAGCTAGAGGAAAGTAAGTTACGGGATTTTCGGGTATTGGTTTCTTACTCTTTTCACCTCTCTTTTTTTCATTCTTTCCTTTTTTACACTTCAAGACAATACTTCCCTCAATTGTCTTATATCTAGCCTTCTGACATTTACTACACTTGTCAAGCAAAGCATCATCCTTCCAAAAGAGCATACATCCATCCTTACATGCACCAATCTTGTAATGCGGAAGTTGTAGACCTTTCACTACTTTTTTGGTATTGTAGAATGATCGGGTCATGACATTATTACCGAGGATAACATCTTCAATCAAAGAAGCAATGCCATCAACACAATTAAATGGCAAATTGTACTCACATTTCAAAGTTACTATCCTAGATGCGGCTTCTAACAATGACATTTTGCTCCCTTCATATAATGGTTTTTCACTCGCCTTTAACATATCAAAAAAGGCTTTTGCTTGTGGGTGTGGTTCTTCTTCATTCATTGGTATATGATCATTATTGAAAATATTAGACTCAAAGGCATCAATTACCATATCTCTATATGGGTTCTCATTTTGTGGGATTTGAGATTGTTCGGGAAGTGAAAAATAAGATTCTCCATGAGAAATCCAATTGTAGTAGTTTGGACAAAACCCGTTTGTATAAAGATGTTCTTGAACCTCAATGTCATGTAGATATTTCATGTTTTTGCATTTAATACAAGGACACCTAAGTTTCTTTACTACTAAATCATACTCGTCTTGTTGTTTAGCAAATTCAATAAACTCGGCAACCCCCTTTATAAATCTAGCGGTAAGACGTCTTTTCTTATCAAGTCTTTCTTCGTACATCCATGTACGTTCCAATCTCTTCATTTTAATCTAAACATTAACCCACACAACAATAATTACAAATTAAAAGATAATATTACTAACTAACTAACATATAACATCACCTTAATGAGTGAAAAAATACTAGCAAAACTAACAACATTAACACTAACATAACCATTATCATCTTTATCAAAATCAAATACTAACACTAACACAAATCAAAATAACAAATACTAACAAAAACAATACTAAAACTAATACTAACCATTATCATCATTATCAAAACTCAATATTAACAACACTAACACTAATCAAAATTACAAATACTAATAAAAACAATACTATCAACACTAACACTAACCAATTTATCATTATCAAAAACCCAATACTAACAACACTAACACTAATCAAAATTACAAATACTAACAAAAACAATACTAACAACACTATCACTAACCATTATCAAAAACCCCCAATTAATCTAAGCATTCAAATTACACCAAACATATAACATCTAAAATCAATAATCATCACAAATGTTTATATAAACATGTAAAATCAACTAAATACTAGTAGGAATCACAAATTAAACAAACAAACAAAATTAATTTAAGGATTGAAATTAGAACAAATATACCTTAACCAATTAGAACAAACAAAGCAACACAATAAGAAGGAGGAGACAAACATCCGGTGGTGCTAGTGTCGGAGTGGTGGTTGACGGAGTGGAGTAGTGGTGGTGTCGGTTTTGTAGAGGGATTGGGGTTTGTTCGGGTGTTTGAAGAAAAATTGGTAAAGTGATTCTGTTCGGTGGGATTTCCGAATTCTGGTAAGGTAGGGGTTTTGGCGACTGATTTGGGTAGTCACCAAATTGGCGACTGAAATCAGTCGCCAAAAGGGCTGTTCAATCGCCAATTTGGCGACTGATTTCAGTCGCCCGATTTTGTTTTTTAAAAACTCTCAGTATTGTTTCAGTCGCCAATTTGGCGACTGATTTCGGTCGCCCGAGTGTATTTTCAGTCGCCAAATTGGCGACTACTAATATCAATCGCCTTGTTACAGTCGCCTGAAACAAGATTTCTTGTAGTGGAAGCCGCCTCAACATCCTCATAGGGGTGTGAATACTCGGAATAAGGGATAACATTTGATCATTGAGTTTGAATTTTGTCTGCTGTTTATGGTTAGGCAGTTTTTTTTTTTAAAAAAAAAAATTTAAGGTTAAAATCAGCCTCGTTAGCGTGGCATGTTTATCGTTTATAATTGTTAGTTTGGTTTTGCTTTTACTCGACCTTGTGTTGACGTGTGCTGCTTTTGTTCATCTATTTCTCTCTCTTTTGATGGACCTACTATGACTAGTCCCATCTGATACATGATTGGATGTTGATTGTTGGCTACTTGTGCGGGATGGGCTAGCAGGGCCCGTGGCTTGTAGCTTCATCACCTTAGTTGACCTCAATAATGAAAGATACTTCATTTAAGTTGACTTGTTTATCAGTTGAGATTGTTAGATATGGTTTATGTGATGATAACAAGCTCCATCGTCCCCAATTGTCGTGTTTAGGCACCTAAATAATCGAGGGTCTTACAGCTACATTCGTAAAGCATATGCTCAATGACAATATCTGATAACAAATCATCATAAACTTGTTTGCTAGGTCACGTTAAAGCCTAACAACTTTGAACTTGTTATAGGCCTAGTTTGCATTATCTAAGGTTTACCTCAAATTCTTGATTAATCTATGTATTTTAGTTATTCCTTTGTGTTCCAGATTCAAGTTCGAAGTTTAATCTCTTACAAAGGCAAATTGATACGGGTTGAAAACTCAATTCCAGTCAACTTTGTACATGTATATCTATCGCTCATGATTATGTTATTATAGTCTGTCCATAATGACAATGAATACCTTCATTTTACAGGGGTCAAGCCAAATTTGATATAGGCGGGAGGGGGCGTGCTTAAGTTGTTCAATCAATTATTATGGTATCATTATCCGTTTTCTGTAGATATCTGCTAGCCCTGCTGCTAAAGTAATTAGATGTATTACTCATAACCTGAGTTCAAATCCCATATGCATCAAATTTGCCTAAAACTTTCCTTTATAGCTCCATATGCAAGAAAAAGTCAGTGCATCCGAGCATAGCTATTGCTAAAGTTAGTATAGTTCATATTACCCTTAGTCCCTTTCCAAGAAACTAAGTTGATTGATTAACATATGCCTATAAGGCTCTAACGCTGAAGACATCTCTTCGTGAATATGAATTTTGTGCGACACTTATTGTTACTTATGACATTTCTTTCGGGCTATTATGCCCGGTTTAGTTAATTTAGGTCCGTGATCATTGTATTGAGTCGATGTCTATTGTCTTCTGATAATAGTTGATTTCCTAATGGTTTATTAGACTACATAACTCGTTGATATTACAAACATTACAAGCTTTGCCAAAGTGGGTCGAAGTTTAGGAAATAAGTGTAACACCCCCACTTACCCGGAAGCCTTTAACAAGACATTCCCAAGTAACAAAGGGAGTTACCATCTCGGTTACCTGAGATAGTACAGATTAAATCAATAATAAAGACAATTTAAATAGTTATTAAATAGAATAAAATAGGCTTACAATTAAATCTCAACTCAAAGTATTAGATACATAACAAGTGAAAATCTACTATGACTTTATTAGGTGAGCTTTCCCAGACCATCCTCGACCGGTTCCAAATGCATCCAACATAAATCATAACCTGCTAGATCTCACTGTTCTCCATTTGTCGGAAATATCAAATGGATGACAGTAGAGTTGAAAAAACTAAACCAGGTTAGCCACGGTCAACACAAACAATCATACAAAATAGACAATACAATATCAATATAATCAATACCATCACGTCACCATCATCCTCGCACATCACATACCAATATAGGCCATAGGGTAAACCCAAGTCATCTTTACAAGTGTCCGGGCTGAACCATGAAACACCTAGGTTCCGTCTCCCAACGTGTCACCTATGCCCGCCCCGTCTATCCCTCTTACAGTTCACCTCTACCAGGCTCCGGTATCATCACAGATCACCGGTATCATCACAGATCACCTCTGCCTCACAAAAGTGAGAAAAGGCCAAATCCTAATTGTGTACATCCTCCTTGAAAACGTGAGCCACAAGGAGCGATCCCCGGGAGTGAAGCCAATCTCTTGATATTGCTTCACAAACAACCACCATACTCCAAAGAATCATAATCACAAGCAAACATCATCAATCATTATCAACAACAATAATCAGCATCACAACAATAATCATTATCAAAGGTATAATCATCCACATTAATCGATCTAAGTAGGGAAACCCTGCCTTGTCAAGAATCAAAATCAACAATAGGAATCCCCGGAATTGCTCCCCTAAGAAATCTTCACCAACACAACACAATCGCATAATAATTACTACAAACCCTAATAATTACTGAACATTCCCATTTCCCAAATTCCCAAAAATTTAGTGTTTAGGTATAAGCAATATTAATAACAGTGATAAAGAATTACTTACAACAATGGAATGCGAAAGGTAAGAAAGATGAAGCCCTAATCCAAATCTACCGATAGATCTTCTCCTAGGAATGATTAAGGAATCAGAAATGTGTTTAGGAGAGATTAATATAGTCTTAGGGTTTATAAACGAGGATTAAGAAACAAATTAAGCATAATATAAACTTCCTCTTAAACAAAAAGATAGTAAAAACTCGGTCCACTCGGTCGATACTCATACCCACTCGACCAGTACCCCATTCACTCGGTTGAGTGACCACTCGATAGAAGCAAACTCAACACCAAACTACCACTCGATCCACGACACTCTAACTCGACCGAGTACTCCCTATATTAGATTGAGTGACTCCTTTAAAATACGGAGTATTACAAGAAGACCGTGCCTAGCCCAGGCACGATACGACCCACTTGGGCATGACACGATTGGACACGCCTGAAATAAAAAGAAATAAAACCTAAGTGGAGGAATTGATTGGCCACGACACAACACTTAATGAGCCCTGGGCCGTACCTGGGCCGCCATTCAATTTTACCAGCACGACACAACAAAGGTCACCTTTTTGTGCATGGGCCGTGCCATTTTCTCATCTATGCAGAGTAGGCCAGCGCGATGTACGACTCGGCATAGACACTTCATCTTTATTACAGAGGTTACTATTCAATGTACTTGTGTACATTTTCACCGAAGTTCATTCTGCTTGTTATATTTCAGCCATCTAAAAGGCCACACTTTAAATATACATGTACTCCGTATGTATTAGCTGAGTGGTTAACGGCTTATTGCGAGTGCACGGTACATTAAATAGCGAGTTCAAATTTTTGTTTCCTTTAGTTACACTGGCCTTTACATTTCATATTACACCAAAGATATCGACATCCTCTTTGCCCACTAACTCTAAGTGACATTCAAAGACTCACAATGACCTATAATCCCATTCAAATGACAAAATATGGCATCACTGTTGTGTCTAGTTGTAGATACCTCGAATCTGCACCTTCCGTCAACCACCCAGTGATGATTGGGCCGCATGTTTGGTATGCGAAACGATTTATGACAGTTCATAAGTTTGTCGTCAACGGATAGCTCAAATACTTGTGTCTACCCCTTGGTTGTCATCTACGTGGCGATATGGTCGTTTTGAAATTCATTAGAATCATTTTGGAATCCGGGTCAAAAACCGCTTCATTTTCTATAAACCGTCTTTTAAAACCGAGTCTGAACGCTCGAAATATTCCATATATTTTAATATTTCAAAACTTATCCTTTTTGGTAAAATATGTCTGTATTTTATTTAGAAAAGAATTCGAAATCTACCGCAATTCCTAAAAAGAAACGCGGAAATCTTTTATTTATGGAAGGAGACAACTCAGGAAGTAACGCAGCAGGTGTTGCGCCTCTTCCAAGAGTCGCAGTCCCTGCTGCGCCTCTTCCAAGAGTCGCAGTCCCTGCTGCGCCTCTTCCCCAGCTCTGTTTTCCTGTTTCCGGAACATTTTCTAGATTTCTTTCCGTCTTCGAGTTATTCCAAAACTCTTCGGTTTCTCCCTATATAAGAAGAGGTTCGTGCACATTTTCAAGGCACGCGAGTGTTCCGCCCCTTCTTTCTCTCTTTTTGCATTCTATATCTTGCTCTAAGCTTATTGACAACTGCGTGCTTGATCAATCGACCACGTAAGCTCGGATCTTTCTCGGTACATGTCACGTTTTCCATTAACCTACCAATTTGACCAACTCAACTTAATTAATCAAATTTAATTAATCGATCCTCTTACGAGGGCACTTTCTTTACATTCGAGTCGAGCTATCACTAAAACGCAACTTAGTTAGATCTCGTTTCGTCAACATGTAAGTCCGAGGGTGTAATAATCCCGTCTTGTACTTTATTTTTGTATTGTATAAATCATGTAAACTCCATGTCGGATTTACGCCAAACCTTTTAAAATCTTTTTTATTAGTTTTATATTTAAGTTACCTTTTCTTATTATTTCATATTATTAGTTAGTTTTGGCGTAGATCCCTAATAGTCAATATTAGTGGGTTTTCGTCGTCTTTCATTCAAAACCACATCTTTAAAAGGTTGGATCCTTTCATATCTAGTCTCTAGATCCGTCGTTGATATATTTAGTATAATCAATTAATTAAATTACGTATATCCGACTTAAAGATCAATAATAAACCGTAAATTCACTAACAAATCATAACTGATTGCAATTCTGGCTTCACAGCCAGAACCCATCTCAGGAACAGACGCAAGGTCTGATGCGCCTCTTCCAGAGGAGTACGCATGACCTGCTGCTCCTGTTCCGGGCTGGTTTCTGTCTCTGAACTTCCTGATTCGCTCCGACGTAGTTTAATTAGGTAATAAATCAACTATTATTCGTATTATCGTTGCTAATCTGATTCGGTTTAGTTTTATTAATTCTTTTCTTTATTTCAATTAATCTTTTGAACGTATTTCCAACATAAATCATGAAATCCATTGTAATCTTTGTTCTTTTGTAATTTATTTCAATCTCTTGTAATCATTGTATGCTTTAATTAATGGTTCTCACATGCAATTGAATCTTAAATCCTACTTTGACCTAATTGATTGCTAAAATACATGTCAACCGACTAGTCTTAACTCACACGCTAGGATCAAAACTTAGATGTTTCATAGCATGCATATAACCGACAACACATCGATAACAGAAGTTTCTTTAACCATTAGTTGAGGCCGCTATCGAGGCGGCCAGGATTAGGTGTTCGATCAAAATAGCTTCCTAATACGTACCCTCACCCCTTACTCCAGATCTCCGTGAGCACCAGTGTTCATTGGCATCCACGAGAGTCATTCTAGATATAGAATGCTAAGGGTAACAAGTTCTTAGTGTTCATGTCATTACTTTGTGTCTTAACAAGGCATGAAGTATTCGAACGGTTCCAACTTCCCACAAAAGTTGGTGGCGACTCCACAAATGCGTATTCAGTACGACGCCACATCGCGCCTCCTCCTCGCCGAGGCACGTGATCGTGGGTCCCGTGCATCACACTAGTTCTGGGTCTGTCAAACGAGCCAAACTGATTAGGTCTAATAGAGGCTAGGTGTAAACAAGTTTGAAGTCGAGTTAGGGTCACAAAAAGTATAGGCAAATATCAGAATTCATTTGCAACAATGGTTTTGGCAATTTCGTAGCAAATCGGTTCATGTAACACTAGAAGTCTATAACATGCTACATGCACCTTGTTTTTCTTCATTAGGTAGATACTGTTAAGGATATTTAGTAAATATTTTGTGATATAACTTTGTATCTTTTTCATATCTTTTAGTTATCTTGTATATGTTGTATTTTCCATATATCTTGTATTATTAGCTTGTTGCTCAAGGCGTAGGTTTGTATATATACGTTGTTTATATGTCAATAATAATCATCGAATTCTTAATCAATTCTCTACATGGTATCGAGCCTTGCATCTTAGTCCGTTATTCTTTTTCAAAGCCTCCTTCACTCGTGCCTATCATGGCCAACTCAGGAGTTTTGATTCCGAATCCCTACGACCCTTCTTCTCCGTTTGTCTTAATTAATTTTACATCTTGCACACAACTTACTCCCAAAACTTATCGTACCTGGAAAACACATGTTGCTGATCTTCTCTTTGGCTTCGATCTTCTCAAATTTGTCGATGGTTCACTTGCTCAACCCGACCCTATGACAGTTTCCGAACTCAAAACTCTTCCTAACCCCAAATTTGCCTCTTAGAAAAGACAAGATAGCCTCCTCAAGGATGCTTTACTCGGCACTTTGCATCCCGATATCTCGCTCCTCGTCCTAAAGGCCACTACGTCTCGCGAGGTATGGACCATCCTTGAAACCACCTATGCCAACACATCTAGGGGTCACCTCCTCCAAATTAAAAATCTTCTTGATAGCATCACCACATACGACCGCTCCATCTCCGCCCATATGCACGACATCACTACTTGTGTCAATGAACTTGCTCTTCTTGGTAAAACTCGTGATATTGAGGATGTCGTTGACAAAGTCCTTCGTGGTCTTGACTACACCACCTACCAACTCGTTATTGAGGCGGTTCGTGCTCGTGATACACCCATAACCCTTGAAGCTCTTCATGGAGAAGCTTCTTAATCATGAACTTAACCTTGCTCACATACCTACTGCCACTCCTTCCCCCCTCCCAGCCTTGGTTCATGCCTCTTCTTACCGTCCCCAATCCACTCGCTCCACCTCCTACACTCCGTCCAAACCCCAAGGTATTCTCCTTACTCCCTCTACCAATTTTCGTGGCACTTGCCAATGGTGTCGTCACTCCGGTCATTACCTCTCCAGTCTTGATTTCAAAAATAAGTTCCTTAATCTTGCATTTCCTCAACCCCCACCTCGGTCTAAACAGCCCCGCCCTCAGGCCAACACTGCCACGGTTGTGTCTACCCCGTCCCCTGCCTCTTACTTACTGGATAGTGGTGCAACCCATCATATCACCAATGATCTCTCCACTCTCTCCCTTTATTCCCCCTATGACGGTATTGACGAGCTTATCATAGGATATGGCTCCTCCCTATCTCCCATATAGGTTCTTTCTCTAACCATATCTCTTCTTCACTTACTTTAAAGTTTACTAATGTGCTTTATGTTCCGTCTATCTCTCGCAAAATCATATCTATTTCTCAAATTTATAAAGATAATAATGTCTCACTTAAATTTTCCTCCTCATCTTTTTCCTTAAAGGTACCTCTTCTCCACGGTCCTCTTAGTCATGGCATCTATGAATGGACTCCTCCGTCTCCCCAAGTTCATCTCAGTCTTGTCTCATCGTTGTTGGCTTGGCATCAACGACTTGGTCATCCGTCTACTAATGTCATTACTAATATTTTTCGTCAAAAATTAATTCCTTATTCTAGTTCTTGTCATCCTTGCAATGCTTGTGAAATTAATAAAAGTCATAAAGTGCCTTTTCATTCTAATACTTTAGTGTCTTCCGCTCCTCTTGATTTAATTTATTCCGATGTTTGGACATCGCACTTGCACTCAATTGATAATTTTAAATACTATCTAATTTTCATTGATCACTTTACTCACTATATTTGGCTTTATCTGTTAAAACAAAACTCGGATACGGCCCCTACTTTTCATCGCTTTCGTGCTCTAAAGAAAAAAAAATTTTAATCGCTCTATAAAAAAACGCCTTTACTCGGATAATGACGGTGATTATCTCAAATTAAACCCCACCTTTCTTAACGATGGAATTGGTCATCTTACCTCCCCCCCACACCCCGGAGCATAACGGTGCCGAAAGACGCCAGCGTTATATTGTCGAAGTCAGTTTTGCTCTCTCACCCACGCCAAACTTCCCTCGTCCTTCTGGTCTTTTGCATTCGTCACCACCACCTATCTCATAAACCGTCTCCCTACTCATACACTCCACAATGACTCTCCCTACCTTCGCATATTTCAACAAAATCCCTATTACACTAAGCTTTGCTCTTTCGGTTGCCTATGCTACCCATGGCTCCGCCCTTATGCCTCTCACAAACTTACATCTCGCTCCTCTCCCTGCATATAAATTGGCTACTCGTCCTCTCAATCCGCCTTTCAATATTTTGAACCCGCCTCCAAACGAATTTACACCTCTCGCCATGTGAAATTCATTGAGGGCGTGTTCCCCTTCTACCCTCCCTCAACCTCTGCCACGCCACTGCCCTCGCCCTCCCAGTGGTGCACCTTCACCCTGCCTATACTCCCTTCCCCCTCCTCCGTCGATCCTACTGCTACCCCTCCCACCTCCCCCGCTATTACTGTTGGAGTAAGTGTAATCAACAATAATAGTGCGATCACTTAATTAAATCTCAATAACAAGAATACAAAGGGATAATTAACATTATAGTCAATTGGTCCACATTAATCGGTAACGATTGGCTTACAAGAGTTTGACGTTACTGTCGTACGACGGTGGTGATTAGTTGATCCCTTGAGGTCATACCGAAAGGACGATTTCCTAATCAAGAATATTAATTAATTGTATAACGATACAGATTAATTAATTTCTTAAATAGAACAAGTTTATATAATTAGTGAGAATTATATCTTATTATTAATATGATTAAATAAGATTCAATTCAGTAATTTAATTGTTATATTACTAAGAATGCTTAATGTTTATGAAACATTTGAGATAAGCATAATTGGTTGATTATAATTACAATTAGTTGTAAATCATATCAACCAAATATGAGATGACTCATTATATATATATGTATATATATATATATAATGAGTCATCTCATATTTGGTTGATATGATTTGCATCTGGTGAGTCCACATATCTTAGATGAGTACGTCCCGTGAATAAGGACCATTAGATCTTATAAGTAATTAAGGGTTGAGATTCAACTGTAGATCAAGTATATAAACCTAGTACTCAATCTAACCTCTCATAATTCATTACCACTTTTTCTCTCTTCTTTCACTCTCTCTCCTTAGAAAAAAATTTCTATCCTGCTTCAATTCTCACGTAACACAATCTCCCCCAAATTCTTTAAACCTAATTATTCAGCAATTCATATTCAATTAATCTTATCAATTTTATCGATTCTAGTAAACACGTTTATATTCAATCAATCAATTCAATTAAATCACGAATCTAACAATACAGGATTGAATATTTTCAATGATTTTTAACAACTTAATCAAACTCCGATTTCAAACATTCAATTGAGATAGCATATTTCTGTCGCATATCTTCAATCGATTTTCAGGTTTGTTCTAAAAATTCTTATTCAATTCCAGCAATTCGATTTTGTTATTTAATTTTTATTTTCTACTATTGATTTTCAATTTAGAATTTACCTGTATTGTTGATTTTCATATGACGATGCGCTATTTTATGAATTATTTTGTCTTCTAACATCAATTTTATATTATTTACGGTCTAATATACATGTTCTTAGTTTTGTCAAAAAAATGGGTTGTGACATTGTTTTATTCATACCTCGAATTGTTTTCGTGAAAATTGGGGCAATTAATTCCGAGTATTAAATAAGCTTTCGTAAAATACTCGACACATGTTAACGTAATAGCATTACTGTAACATTATTACTGTATGACAGTACTGAACTTGATATACTATTACAACATTGTATTTTTGATATTGTGTGGGTTTTTTCAATTAAATTTGGTCGAAGTATAACATTGTCATAAACTGACAAATGATGTTATTGTAATATTGTTATTGTAAATATATCACTAATGATCGACCGCTCGGCTTTTGCATATGTTTTAGTTATTAATGGTTGAATGTTTGTATGTATTTAATTATTATCGAGTAATTGTGTTTGATTTACGTTTTTGGTTTACTAGTTAATGACCTAAATCAGGTGCAAACTTTGATATACATCTTTAGTTAATGAGTACAATTAATCACGATGCAAATTTGATCTACGTCTTTAGTTACTGTAGTAGTGTTACAGTAACAAGAATACTTCATCACAGTAACAACATTGCTCTATATCACTTGTTGTCAATGTTTATAAGTATACTTCTTTCGTATATATACATTATATTCTTGTTTCATTTTCTACAGATTTCAACTGTTGTACAACAGTCAGCCATTGTTCACCACATCATTCACTTGGTGGAGAAAGAGAGGAATGTTTTAGAAGAGCCAAGATTGAGCGTGCTTCTATATTGGAGAGAATGTTTTAATGTAACGGCGACGTGTTGAACAAAAAATATATTGTTTGCAATCCTCAAGGATTTAAGAAAAATAAACAAACAGTGATTTATCACACTCTTGATGCCAAATTAAAGTTTCAATTGCACCTTAAGATTTTTGAATTTTGTGGTATGTGGTTTTAGATTTCATTTCACATTGATCACAATCGTAACAGTGTTATCGGTTTGTTGCAATTGTGTAACCTTGTTATTGTAATAGTATTACTGTAACATTATATAAACGCTATGACATTTTTTGGATATGTGACACATGGAAAATAGTTTGGCTTTACATAAATAATGGGTGTTATTATATAATTGTGGAGTATAAACTTGTACAATAATGATAATTTTACTATTATTCGTTTCATTTAAAAGTTTGAGTAGCTAGTAACATTGTTACTGTAACATCGTTTGCTCATTACAGTAACAACGATACAGTAACAATGTTACTGTAACACCATTAAGTCATCAAAGTAGCACGTAACCATGTTAAGTGATCTAATTTTCATTCATTACAACAACAAAATGCAAGTGTATAAAGATAGATTCAGTTACATATATTATGCTAAAATGTTTCGAAATACCACATAATTACATTAATGTGAAAGGTTTACACGTATACATCATAATCACACATAATGCTAAAAGTCTCTAGAAGCATTTGAACTTCAATAATGTTGCCTTCTTCACGCCGTTCTTCATGAGCGATTCGTCGGTTTTACTCCTTTTGTATTTAGTGTCTCTTTAGCGACTTTTTATTGTGTTGGTTGATTTCACGAACCGTTCTCAATTTCCTGACATGCAAAATAAAACATTGGACCATTAATTATTAAAACATATACGAATTGGTGATCAACATCATTTGTGTTATATATAACAATGTTACACCATTAAATTTAATTTCGTTAAATCACACACCATCAAATATGCAATGTTGTACAATATTTCAATTTATGTTCAGTATTTCAATTTCAGTTCACATGTTACTGTATTATTGTTATAGTAATAAATTATTATTACAGTAACAATATTACAGTAATAATGTTACATTATGTGTCGTGTATATTTACAGAAGTTAACTTAACTAATCGTCACTGCGGATCCCCGATTTTCCTGCAAACAAATCCAGTAATGAATTTCACATTATCATAACTTTAAATTTTTGTCAAACACTATGAACACGTACATACATAAAACCGAGAGCGAACGATATAAAATTGAGATTATAACATGATTTAAAATTCATAAAATCGCAAATTATTTCATAAATCAATCGTAAATTAATAACGCACAAATTAAAATTGCTGCTTAATTTTGCCATGTCATAACCCTAATTTTTCACACAATCACTATGAACATTACAATCGACATTAATCACATGAACAATCGACAACAAGAATATGAACACATACAATATGGTATTGAATATCAACATTTATCATAAACAACAAAACAAATCTAAATCGAAGATAAAAATTAAACTAACGCTGATTTTTACCTCTTTCTTTGTGTGTAAGGAAGGAGAAGGATGATGAGAAGCATGTTTGATTTTGATTTTCACAGATCTGTTCTTCAAGTTTGGGGATTTTTAGGTTTTTTGTGATTTTGGAGTAATTACGTTGTCAGTAGAAAGAGAGGGTAAGTTTGTACATAGAGAAAATAATTTTTTTCAATGGGAGGTGGATGAACGACACTTCTATTTATTATCTTGACAAATTTGTTTGGGGCAACGTGGCTGCACGAGAGATGTTGGATCTTGTTGATCCAATGGTCCTAATTGATAGGATCGTACTCACATAAGAATTTAGACTCACCGGATGCTCACTCTGTATATATATTATATATGTGTGTGTGTGATTATAAAATATTACTAAAAATGTTAAGTTTAACTTATTTGACATGAAATTGTATTTAAATTAGTTAAATACATAATTATAAGATAAGATAACATGTCACATGTCACATATGTGACAAATGACAAAATCACAAATTATAAAATGGACGCCACTTTATGTAGTGGCACCGGTTTTATGAGGATGGGTTAGATGGTTGTGTAGTTATTAGTGTTCTAATTAAGATTAGAACAAAATGATTACTAACCTATAACTAGCCCTAAAGCCTAATGCTTCGTTTAGACAAAAAGTAATGGCATGCTCACCCGGCCTCCCCCATGCTAGTGTTGCACCGGTTTTGGTGAGTGAATAAGAGGATGTTTTTTCCTCTTATTTCACTTCACTTGATCTCATATTCAAAAACACCACATCTCCTTAGAAATTATTACATAATTAGAAACTTAAGAAGTTTCATAGAACTTGTGTTCAAGTATTAACACAACATTATTTGAGTGATAAGGGATAGTCTAGGTGTATCAACAAGGAGAGTTCCTACACTTGGAACTAGAGATTCATTCATCTATCTTTAGCTCAAGAACAAGAACAAAAAGGAGTCTTGTTCTTGTGCCCTTTACTCGTCCAAAACAACAATGTGAGGAACAATATCTTTCTCTACTTTGTTTTTTTTTTAGTTTGCATGCAATAGATCTTGGAAACTAATTAAAGAGTTAATTATTATATCATAAGAAGAGTCTTATGAGTAGGTATATGTAACAACCCGAAAAGTACCCAATTTTTCTAGTAAAAATATTTACTAACACTTTTCAGCAGACTTAAGGTTTTAAAATAGAAATTTTTGTTCCGAGTCGTATTTTGAAATTCCGCGTTCGTATTTGGAATTTCTGAGAGATTTCATTAAAAGACCGTTTTTAGTCATCTTTGACTTTTCTTGACTTTTAAGTCGTCTTTGACTTTTTCTTGACTTTTGAGTCGAGTTTTGACTTTCCTTGACTTTGGAACCATCTTTGACTTCCGTTGACTTTTCTCCTATACAACTCACACTACCCCTTAACCTAATTCATTACTCAAACACAACCAAATTACTTCCTCCTTAAGCAAACAAAATCCTAGCCTCCCTCTTGGATTTCGATCTTAGAATCATCGTAACTCCTTCGTTCTTTGATAGAATTCACGTAAGTTCGTCTCATTCTTCTCCCCGTACCTTCCTCTATCCGTATCCATATTAAAAGTATCGTCTTTCTCGCTTTTCAAGCCTTCCGTTTTTCTCAAGATGAATTTTATTCATCTTTTACGATTTATATGTAGGTGGTGACCTCCAAGATCCCGACAAAGACTATTTTCTAATAGAAGAGGAGCTTGACGTTTAGTGAAGTCGCTAAAAGGTAACGGTGAAGGGTTACTCGGTATCATTTACGTGTTTTACATGCTTTATATGCTACAAATCGTATTAGAATACGATTAGGAAGCCTAGAATTCATAGAATGGATGATGATTGTTTTTATT
>JAIUZE010015895.1:0-21209 GCA_022085475.1 Heliosperma pusillum | reverse complement strand
CGTATCTACAGAGATAGATCACGACGGATGTTATCCCTCAGTCAGGAGTCGTATATAGATAAGATTCTTGAGAGGTTCAGCATGACCAACTCCAAGAAGGGGAACCTTCCAATGGTCTCTGGGATGCATTTGAGTAAAGCTCAGGCACCAAAGACATCGGAAGAGGTCGAGCGCATGAGTCGGATTCCTTATGCATCAGCTATACGATCGATCATGTATGCCATGATATGCACACGTCCAGACGTGGCATATGCATTGAGTATGACAAGTCGTTACCAAGGCAATCCAGGTGAAACACACTGGATAGCTGTTAAGAATATCCTTAAGTACCTACGGAGGACTAAGGATTGGGTATTGACTTATGGCGGTGACACTGAGCTATGCGCAATCGGTTACGCAGATGCCAGCTTCCAAACGGATCGAGATGACTCGAAATCTCAGTCTGGATTTGTTTTTACTCTTAATGGCGCTGCGGTCAGCTGGAAAAGCTCCAAACAAACTGTTATAGCAGATTCTACGACTGAATCTGAGTACTATGCTGCTTCAGAGGCTGCGAGGAAAGCATATATGGAGCGTCAATTCTTAAGGACTAACTGTAGTTCCTAGTGCGGGATGACCGATCACCATGTATTGTGATAATAGTGGTGCCATTTTCCAGGCTAAGGAGCCTAAGTCTAGCAACAAGTCTAGGCATGTACAACGGAAAGCTCACATGATCCGAGATTACGTGGAGCAAAGGGAGATAGTGATAGACAAGATTGCTACGGATGATAACGTTGCAGATCCTCTCACTAAACCGTTAAGATATGATAAGCATGAAGGGCACGTTATTTCCATGGGAATTAAGCGTGTTCCTGAGTTGTATTAGTTGTTTTGTATGGATTAGACACCTATATCTTTTTCATAAAACTGTTAATGAAATCATCGTTTTTGTTTTATATTTTGTTTTTCATGTGGGTTGTTAGAACATCAAACACCACAAAGTGAAAAGAATTACATTATATTTTTTTGGGCCGTAATCGACTACATGAGCTAAAACTCTGGCAATTATATTCGTGAAGTCGATTGATGGTGGGTTCAACGAGCCATAAGTCAAACAGTTGACTGATCGATCACATATGCGAGTTATAATGATACCTCGCAGGACAATTTTGTGACAACGTTATGGAGTCCTAAATGTTTCAAAACATTAGGTGCCAGGTCGTGGATAGGACGTCCATAGTGTTCCTAGAGTCGATTCTTTTGACTATCGACTGTGTCTTGAGATAAAGGCAGTTTTTGGGTGACTTTGGTTTCTTTCTCATGGTCGACCGTAACAGGAGGCTAAGTAGATTTTCACTGGGTCATTTCATACTGCGCTTGTATCTGCAAGATTCAAGTTGAAGAAAATATCCAACCTTTATCAGGATATGTTATTTCTCAGGGCCACTCGAGGAGCTGTAACTGAAATGCATGGCCATGCTCGAATAAAGATTCGTTTATCAGTTAAGTTACTCTCTAGTCGGGGAAACCACTCTTGATACTGATCACTTGTAAACTACGACCTTTGTGAATACGGACTTTGCAAATTGGTTTACATTGAGTGGGAGAAATTTATTATGGATATGAGAATCGGTTATCGCACATACACTTGTACAAACAAGTGGGAGATTGTTGGAGCTAGTGTCCTCCACAGTAAGTGCAATAACATAAATAAACCTCTGTAGGTTCACAGGGTATACTTTGTATAATAATCAGTTGATTAACGTTTATCAATAACGGTTGGCTTGCTAGATAAGTTTGACGTTATTGTCATACAGATGGCGGTGATCAACTGGTCCTTAAAAGTCACACCTATAGGATGTGTTTGAGAGATGTGAATATTTGAGAAAATAATCATATTGATGCCGTGGCCTATTATATGACTAAAAGGTTAGTCAGTGTATTTGACTAAAAGGTTAGTCAATGTGATGATGAGATGATTATTTAATAATGATTAAATAAAGTTAGCTGAGACGAATTAACTGTAATTCGTAAATTAAATATAAAAGGTTATATTTAATTGTTGTATATAATGTAAGCTAATTAAACATAAACTGTTATAATTAATTGGCAAGTTATAAATATACGGATATTTATAATTAATGATGTATTATAATGTCGGTCCATGTAAAAACGACGATTATAATATATTACATTATATTGGAAGCTAAAATGAACAAAAACAAATGTATCCAGATACACTCGGTTTTTAGTCAATGGGTAGTTATTTTGAGGAGACAAAAATCTCCCCATATAAAACCTACTAATGTGCCGTGAGAAGTAGAGAAGTAGGAAGAAAAATTCAGTTTTGATTTCTAACCCTAATTCTCACTACTGCCTCGATCATTCACAGAGAGACAAAAGTTAACAGTAACTTTTGACAAAACACAAAAAAAAACCTTCTTCTCAACAGTGAGATCGTGTAAGAGGTTTACTTTCTAGCAAAAGAAAAGGGTATTTCTCGGAGCATCTTGGGTGCAACGATTAGGAGGATATCTACCTTGATATCTCTGTTCTTTACGCCAATTGCTAGGACCGGAGGTTGATTTCTAAATCTCTATTCCTTTTGTTGTTTTCGTTTATGACTAGTATAATCAAGTTGTTACTTTTTCGTTATAATCCTATAATAATTGTATTGTGGTAATACCGATTTCCCACAACAATGACCCAGTCAATGCCATAAATCTGAGAAGTGGTCGTGTTTATAACGGTCCTGTACACGTCCCTGAAAGCACACATACCGAGGCCGATGATGTCTCGGACGAATTAATTGAAGATGTGCAGAGAAGTGATCGATCGACTGAGAACAACGCTCAATCGAAGCGTTTTGCTAAGGAAACTACTCGATCGTGTAAACCAACTTCTCGATCGAGTAGTCCTGCTGAAAAAAGTCCTCGATCGAGTAGCCCTTCCACTCGATCGAAGGGAAATGAGGAAGGAATCACTCGATCGATTGAACTGAAGTCTCGATCGAGTGAATGTCAGACATCAGGCACGCAAATTGAGGTTGTGTGTGATGAAGTACCCTCCCCTGCTGTGAAGGTACCGAGTAAAGAGAAAATTGGGGACCCGCTTCCGGTGGTCAGAGTCCTATACCCAGGCCGTCTGCGCGATTCAAGGACGGAGAAACAGTTTAGCAAATTTGTAGACATGGTTAAAAACATTCAGGTAGTTGTACCTTTTGCCGAGCTAATCACTCAAATACCCCCTTACGCCAAATTTATGAAAGACATTGTTACGCGTAAGAAGGCACTTAAGGATTTCACTTCTGTCGCTTTTATGGAAGAGTCTAGTAGTTTAATTCTGAATAAGTCTCCCCCTAAATTAAAGGATCCGGGTAGTTTCTCTATTACTTGTGTTATAGGAGATGTCGTGATAGATAAGGCACTATGTGATCTTGGAGCTAGTGTAAGTGTCATGCCTAATTCTATCTGTCGTAAGGTTAACATGGGTCGCCTGAAAACGACCAATATCACCCTGCAGATGGCTGATAGATCTGTTAGGAGGCCCTTAGGTGTCCTAGAAGACGTGCCCATTAAAGTGGGCAAGTTTTTTATTCCTGTTGACTTCATCGTCTTAGACATTGCTGAGGATACCCGTACCTAAATTATTTTGGGTAGGCCGTTTTTGTGTACCGCTGGGGCCATTATAGATGTTAAATTTGGGCGTTTAACTCTGGCTGTAGGGGATGATATAGTTTCGTTCAGTTTACCTGACACTATATCTAGATTAATGATAGAGGATACTTGTTTTTCTGTGGATATTATTGATGAGTTCATTTATGAGTTTTGGCCGGATTCCTTGATAAGGGATCCGTTGGAGTCTTTGACTTTGTTAGATGAGTGTGCAGATTATTCTGACGACGATGACGCTGTGCTGAAATTGCTTGGAGCTACTGCAGATGGAGTAGAGTTGACTGACGCAGAGGAAGAACAGCTGGGACACTTGGGTTATGCCTTGTGTTCCGTCGAGGTAAAGGTTCATGAGCTTAAGCCTCTTCCAACTCACCTTAAATATGCTTTTCTTGATAATACCGAGCAATTTCAAGTTATTGTTAGTTCCAAACTGAATGAGGAACAACTAACCGCTTTGTTGACTGTACTCAAGAGGAACATAAGAGTAATGGGTTATTCACTGGATGACATCAAGGGCATCAGCCCTGATGTCTGTATGCACATGATTGAGCTGGAAGAAGGTCCCAAACCTTGCAGACAGGGTCAGCGGAAGCTGAACCCGAAGATGGAGGAGGTTGTGATGACCGAGGTGATGAAACTACTCGATGCAGGTATTATTTATTCAGTTGGTCACTCCAAATGGGTAAGCCCGGTTCAGGTCGTACCCAAGAAAGGAGGTACTACAGTTGTTAAAAATGAAAAGAATGAATTGATACCTACTCGACTAGTAACTGGGTGGCGGATGTGTATAGACTACAGGCAGTTAAATGCCGCCACCAAGAAAGATCATTTCCCCCTTCCTTTCTTTGATCATATGATAGAAAGTTTAGCTTCTCATGAGTTTTTCTGTTATCTGGACGGGTACTCAGGGTTCTTTCAGATCCTTATTCATCCAGATGATCAGGAAAAGACTACTTTTACTTGTCCTAAGGGTGTTTTTGCTTATCGTAGAATGCCTTTTGGTTTGTGTAATTCCTCTGCTACCTTTCAGAGGTGCATGATGGAGATATTTTCTGAGTATATAGAGTCTATCATGGAAGTCTTTATGGATGACTTCAGTGTCTATGGGAATGATTTTGATAAATGTTTAGCTAACCTTGATAAAGTTTTGCAGCGTTGTATCGAGGTTAATCTGGTGCTAAACTGGGAGAAGTGCCATTTCATGGTCAATGAGGGAGTAGTCCTTGGGCACTTTGTTTTGAATAGGGGTATTGAGGTAGACAGAGCAAAAGTGCAAGTGCTAAACTTGGCACTTGCTTAGAATTGATAGGTGATTCCTAAGAGAGCGAGAGTTAATTAGGAAAATCCCTAGGGTGGTTTGAGACCGAGAGGAGAAAACCATTGCCCTTCTCATTGACAGATTGACTGACTTAGTTGACCCGTAGATGCCGATATTGCAGTAGACCGAATCCTAGCATATTTCCCTTTATCTAATTTATTTCGTGTTACTCTCTACCTTTATTTCCCTTCCTTTAAATCTTATTTAGTTTAGTTTAAAACCAAATCAAAACCCCCAGACTGTTACTGACAGACTTAGACGACAGTTAGTTAATTTCCTCCCTGTGGAGATCGGCCCTACTTCCGCTATCTTCCTTAGTTAGTAGACTTAGGCTTTTATTTTTGTATAACGACTCGCATCAAATTTTGACGCCGTTGCCAGGGAGGCAATTTAATTTTCTGTTTATTTACTTCTGTTTCGTCTTAAGGAATTTCTAATTCCTTAAGACTGTTCTTATTTTTCTCGCTATAGTTGTGTATGCGCAGGTCTCAAAGGCTCGAGTTAGTGGAAGCTGATCCAGAGCCCGAAAGAACCTTCTTACGCAGAAAGAGAGGATTAGATAAGACTGTTCAGGAGGAAGACTTGAGTACTTTTGAATCCGTCTTCGACAGTTTTATTTTCGAGGAAGATTCGACTGTTGAGACTACCGTATCAGCGAAGATGCCTAACATTGCTAGTCACTCTGAGCCCACCGCTGCATGTATACCCCAGGGATTCAAACTTACAACGGACGAAGATGGAACTTCTTTTGATCTTCGTCCGTCTTATATCAAGCTTGTTCAGCTGGACAAGTATAGGGGTGTGGCTGGGGAAGATCCGAGAAAGCATATGGAGACTTTTGCTGATTACTGCTCTTCTATTCCAGTTTCTAAAGGGGTGACACAAGACAAGATCAAGGAGGTCTTTTTCCCTTTTTCTCTTACCGACAATGCCAAAGATTGGTTGAAGAATCTGAATAGAGAAGTACTTGGCATTACTGACTGGACTACACTTGCACTGGCTTTTTACAAGAAGTATTTTCCACCACAGAGGACGAATGCTTTGAGGGGTCAGATTACAAATTTCAAGCAGACAGTTCATGAAAATCTCTATGAGTCCTGGGATCGATTTAAGACGCTAGTGAGGTATGTTCCTCACCATGGGTTCGAACAGTGGTTTCTATGCAACCAATTTTACAACGGTTGTATGATGATCATCGAGCTATCTTAGATGCCGCATCGAACGAGAGATTCCAGAAGGAGATAGATGATGATAAGGGTTGGAAATTGATCGAGGAGATGGCAACCCATTGTGCTGAATATGGTAATCCGCAAAGTGGTACACGGATAGTAGCTAGTGTTGATTCTGACGGTCTGGATGCTAAATTTGATAAACTGAATGCCAGACTTCACAAATGGGAGAAGCAGGCTACAGATAACCAGCAGACGGTTCATTTGCTGCAGCGAGACGAAGTGGTCACTTGTGAAAGGTGTGGCGAAACTGGTCACACGGCTGTAGATTGTTTTGCAGAAAAGGAGCAAGTTTATTCCTTTCAATAATACCGTCAAGGGGGTGGGTACTATAATCAGGGGAATATCCATCCCAATTTGAGATGGACAAGCCAGAATGTCCTAAATCCTACTACTCCACCACAGCAGCCAACTTATCAACCGCCGCACAAGCAAGGATTCCAAAAAATACAGTCTTCACAGCAAGCTAGTTCCTCATCTGGAGAAATTTCAGAAGTTGGAGAGCTAAAGTCGATGATACAAGCTTTAGCTATCTAATTGAGCAAATCTGATCAAGCAACGAATGCTACCATTAAAGTCTTGGAGTCACAGATTGCTCAATTGGCGGGAGCTAGATCGATTAGGCAACCTGGCCAGTTACTGTCTCAGACCGATAAGATCAAGGAGACACCGAACAAGATCACTCTGCGAAGTGGTCTCGCTTATGACAATCATGCTGGTACTGTTGATGATATCTTTGGTGCGCATCCCAATGTTTCGAAGGCTGATGCTGATATTGTAATCGATCGAGGAGTTTATTCTACTCGATCGAATGACTTGAAGGGAAATTTACTCGATCGAGAGGTTGCTGCTCCTCGATCGAGTGAATCAGAGATACAGAAGCTCGATCGAGAGGGTTTAGTTGTTCGATCGAGCACTTTGACTGATGATGCTGCTCGATCGAGCAGTTTGAGTTCCAAAAATGATTGATCGAGTGACATTGATACTCGATCGATGGGTCCTAATGAGCGAGAAGCTCGATCGAAGGGGTTAAGCAAACGGATGATTAACAACGCGATTGTCAAGGATACGCAACGTGGATCACCTGACGTTCCAGTTTCATTTCTCGGCCGGGTGAAGAAGGCTAAGGTCGAGAAGGAATTTGCTCGGTTCGCTGACATTGTACGTGAGCTTAAGGTGAATGTTCCTTTTGCAGACCTCTTATTAAAGGTACCCTCTTACTTGAAATTTATGCGTGAAATTCTTTTACGTAAGAGGTCAGTCGATACTGTCGAGACTGTAGCTTTGACTGAGAAATGCTCCGCGTTCCTCGAGAACAAATGTCAATCTAAACTGTCCGACCCAGGTAGCATTTCCATACCGTGTCATATTGGAACCTATTTTATAGATAACGCGTTATGTGACGTAGGAGCTAGTGTTAGCGTCTTACCTTTGTCTTTAGCCAAACGGTTAGGCTTCACCAAGCTTCAGTGTACCAACATGACGGTGCAAATGGCAGATAGGACCTTGTCCCGACCTTTAGGAATCATAGAAGATGTACCTGTGCAAATAGGGAGATTCTTTATCCCGGTCGACTTCATAGTATTGGACATACCTGAGGATTCTCACACTCCCATCATTTTGGGAAGACCTTTCTTGCATACTGCGCAAGCGGTTATTGATGTTAGGTTACGGACATTAAATTTTTCAGATAGGTAGGGAGAACCTAGTTTTCACTCAGTCTCGTGCTAGTAAAGGTCCCATGCTTGTTTCACCATGTCACGCGCTCCCCTTAGCTGACATCACACCTGATTTGTTTACGCATGACAAAACTTCGGTTCCTATCGAGCCTATAACTCCTGTTTGTGACATTCCTATTGCTACCGTATCACCTCCGCCCCAGCTTGGGAGCAAATTGGAGTAACGCGCTGTTGTGTGTTGTCTTACAGATAATAGATCGGCAGCATTGGAGCTGAAGAAGGGAGAGCCATGTTCGCGTGATGGTATCAAGAAGAAGTCCAAGAAGGACAAAGGAGTTCGCACATATTCGAGTGATTCGAAAGTGGAGCTAGACTTCAATAAAAGATCGCATGTGTGGAAAAAGAAGTCGGAAATTACCGCAGCTGAGGGTAATTCCGCAAGTCAAAGGCCTGACAGTGGCCTTGTCACAAAACTAATTGGTTATTAGCCGGGTTTGCAACCCCGTGCAAGTTGTGAATAACAATTTATTGCGTTTTCATTAGACAATTAGACAATTAGACTATTTACTTAGATTAGACGTTACGTATAATCTGTAGTTTAGATAAACAATTTACTTTTCTTGTTAGACATTTTTTTGTATTTTTTTGGGTATCATTTTGTATCGTTTTTGTAGGAAAAAGAAGCGGAAATCAATTGCTAAAAGTCGAAGGCTGTGCAAAAAGAAAGTCCTCGATCGAGTAAATCAGAACTACTCGATCAAGCGGTCCTGCCTGAAAAAGTTCTCGATCGAGTAGAATTTCTACTCGATCGACCGAACTAACTTACCTATATAAGAGAATTTGTGGAGACGGCGGAGACTGCTGGGAGGAGGTGATGTTAGCTCCCCAGTTTGATGCTGGTTTGGGGAAGCTGTTGTTTTGTGAGTTTTTTTTTTCTGTTTATTTTTTCCATTCTTTGTATATATTTCATCCCTTAGGAACATGAATTAGGTTGTTTTTCCCTTTCACTTATATGCTGTAGCCAATGAGGACATTGTCTGTTTTGGTTTGGGGAGGTGTTTTGCATCCTTTTGCGTCTGCATTTGCATTTGTATTGCATTCACGTTTACAATTCATGTTAATTAGAAAAATTTGAAAAAATCAAAAATATCACGTTTATTTTTGCATATAGTCGAGTCGGATTGGAGTCTTGTTCGTGATGAAATCGCACTACAAGTCTATTTTATGCTATTTCTTGCACCATTCTTGACTTACTTAGTAAAATCGAAGTAGTGAACTATTGAATTTTGTCTTGGAATTTAAATTTGATTATTAGACTTGACTCAACATTTTGGCAAATTACTTATATATTCTGAGTTTTAGAGCCTATAACTGGTGACATTTATGACTAGTTCATCTAGGAATGAGAGTTGTTACTCCCCACATCTCGTGTCATTTGCTTGTATATGAACTTTGATTTCTTATTGCCTGCACGCATTGTGTTTGTGGTCGGTATTACGTGTTTTGAGAATATTTGCATCTCCCTTTTCTTCATTTTACCCCATTAACTCCACATAAAGCCACATCTGCATGTTGCCCTTAACTACATTCTAAACTGAGCCTACCTTTGCCGAGCTAGTTTAGTAGTCGAGGTATATTTTACCGTTGTGTCAGTTTTTGGCTCGTTTTCATTGATTGGAGAGGGTAATTGCGAGAAAAAGAAGAGAAGTGATGAATAGTACCTCGATCGAGCAGCTTTTATCTCGATCGAGCAGATGTTGTAGTATGTTGCCTCGATCGAGTGACTTATTTCACTCGATCGAGGGGTTTTTCCCTCGATCAGCCAAGAAAAAGAAGAAAAAAATGAAAGAAAATGAAAAATGAAAAAATATATTGAGAAAAAATATATTTGGCTGAAGTTTTTGTTATTTACACCTCCTATGCTTATAATTATTTGTTGAGGTGTCTTGTGGAAATGTGAGGGTAAATAGCCAAGCTAGTTCCTAACAAGACAGTAATAGAACTCGTTCCATTCTGCCAACTATCAAAAACTAAGCTCGATGCCTTAAGAACTCTAGGCATATGCAACACAAATCCCAAACCAACGTTAAGGGGGTGAGGAGTTTCCTTGGTCACGCCGGTTTTTATCGCCGGTTCATCAAGGACTTCTCTAGGATTACTAAACCACTTACGCAGTTGCTATTAAAAGATGCTCCTTTTGATTTTACCAATGACTGTCTTACTGCTTTTAACACTTTGAAACAGGCTTTGGTCTCTGCACCCATCATTCAGCCTCCTGATTGGACGCTGCCATTTGAGATTATGTGCGACGCAAGCGATTACGCATTAGGAGCGGTGCTCGGCCAGCGGAAAGACAAAGCTTTGAATGCTATTTACTATGCGAGCCGAACTCTGGATGAGGCTCAAGTGAAATATGCTACCACTGAGAAGGAGCTTTTAGCTGTAGTTTATGCGCTTGATAAATTTAGATCATACATGTTGGGTTCTAAAGTTATTGTTTTTACAGATCATGCAGCGCTAAAAAACCTTCTGAATAAGAAGGAAGCTAAACCCTGATTGCTGAGGTGGATACTCCTTCTCCAGGAATTTGATCTGGAAATCAGGGACAAGAAAGGCGCTGAGAATGTTGTAGCGGATCATCTTTCGCGTTTGACGCGACAAGAGGGGGAGGATTCTCTTCCCATTAATGATTCGTTTGCTGAAGATACTTTATGCACTGTTTATTTTATAAAATCTAAAGATGGTGTTGAACCTTGGTTTGCAGATTATGCCAATCACATTGGCAGCCAGAAGCTACCACCTGGTATGTCCTATTAGCAGCGGAAGAAATTTCTACATGATGTGCGGGATTATTTCTGGGATGATCCATACTTGTTTAAGTCATGCGCAGACGGTCTCTTCAGACGGTGTATTCCGCAGTGGGAGATCAAAGCTATCCTAGAAGGCTGCCATTCTTCCCCTTGTGGAGGTCACCACGGTCCATCGCGCACCGTGGCTAAGGTATTACAGTCTGGTTTCTATTGGCCGACTCTCTTTGCTGACACTAAAGTTTTTGTTTCTAGCTGTGATGCGTGCCAGCGGACAGGAAACATATCAAAGAGACATGAGATGCCCCAAAACGGCATTTTAGAGGTTGAGATTTTCAATGTCTGGGGCATTGATTATCAAGGACCATTCCCGTCGAGTCTTGGCAATAGGTATATTCTGGTAGCTGTAGATTATGTGTCTAAATGGGTAGAAGTGATTGCTACTCCCAACTCTGATGCCAAGACCGTGATTAAGCTGTTTCGCAAGACCATTTTCCCCCGTTTTGGTGTCCCTAGGGTTGTCATAAGTGATAAGGGTATGCATTTTAGGGAACAACAGCTAACGACCTTACTATCTAAATATGGTGTGAAACATTGTAGGGGTTTGGGGTATCATCCTCAGACTAGTGGGCAGGTTGAAGTCTCTAATAGGGAACTAAAGGAGATTTTAGGTAAGGTTGTGTCTAAATCACGGAAGGATTAGAGTGCCAAACTGGATGACACATTATGGGCTTACAGGACTGACCGATCCTGTCTCAAGCCCGATACAAAGATAAATTACCCAGACTAGGCTAATAACAAATTAATGTAATTAGGGAAGTAGGGGTCGATCCTCATGGAGATGGTGTTTCCTATAGAATGTGAAATGTCTCGCAATTGGGTTTTATTTAACGAGTTTCTGGGTTTTGGGATTATGATGTCTAAACTAAAAAAGCATAAATGAAAACAAAATAAAAGCAATTGAAGATGAAAGCAATAAAGCAAATGATGAATTAACAATAATGAAAAGCATCTAGGGAAGTAGGTTCACACATGTAGATTGACATATTGATGAAATTGGATATGGAACATGCAAATAATTCATTGTGAGTTCGTAAGAATGATGTGTTCATTACAATCATAGATCAGATGGTCTAGCAGGCTTTTAGGCAATTTACTAGGTCTTAATCCACCATGTCATGCTTTGTCTATTCAATTCGCGTATCTCTACCTTGGAAAAGAATTCCATTCTAGTCAATGATTTTGATCAGGAATCGTCAACTATCGTTATAGTCCAAACATGCATAGACACAATGTTTTAAAGGCACAATTTCTTTTATCCAATTAACATCTTTTAATCAATCTAACTTGGCTACCCTACACCCTAGGAAGGTGACTACTCACTCATGATAATGTTTATATCTAAGATGATGATGATAATAAAAACTAGGATAGACATGTTTAGTGGTTTTGACAATCGTTTAAGACTCTCTATGTGGCGATAATGATGACGCTAAATTGACAATCTAGGAAATGAAACGACGATTATAACGGTACTAAAATGAATCTAAGATAACATGGATAGAAAATAACAATCAAATGGAAAACATAAAGACATTAAACAAAGGATAAAATAGAAATACCTACGTGACGATCAATAACGAAAGCGATAACAATAATAGAAATCCCTTGCATAGAATAATCGTTCCTTGAATTACAACACTTGAACCCAACAAAGTAGATTAAAAAGATGAAATTCTTATTGATCTAAGCTAAAGTTTTGATGTAGAAAAGACATAAATAAACTAAAAACTAAAGATGAAAAGAAGAAGAAAATGAGAGAAGAGAGGCTAGTTCTCCCTTCCTCCTAATCTAAAGAGAAAATGTAAGAAGAGAAGAGATTATTGTAAGGACGATGTAGAGATGTGAGATATGAGATGTGTTTAGAAGAGTGGCTGGAGGATCCTTTATATAGCATTAGGGTTTCGTGGGGGAGGGGTCGAGCATTGAACATATAGGACAAAAGAAGGAAGTTGAAGCAATTTGCTCGAAGCAGCAGGGATCCCCGATCGGGTAAGTTGTCATCTGGGTCCTTTGACTCTCGTTTCATCTCCCCTTGCATACTACTTGACTTCCAACATACCCCTTGACCTCTTGAGTCGGGTTTGTTGATAGGGTTTGATGTAAAGCGATGAATTCTTCGCCCAACTGTTTGATCTTCCGACAACTGCGATATCGTCTTTACTTCTTCTCTCTTTTGAATTAGTGAACTTTCTTGAAATTCCTTTCACTTGGTCAAGCTTGCTTCTTCAAATCGTCGGGTTCTAAGCAAATGCTCGGGAATATAGAAAAAGGGCGTAGAAACGTCACTTTCCCTACAAAACAGGTTAGAACATAGCAATTCGTCTAGAAGACGATATTAGCTCATAAAATGGCTTAACAAAGCACAAATGACGTACAAAATCGAGCTAAAATGGGGGTTAAAATCATACAAATATTGACTTATCAAACTCCCCCAAGCTAAACCTTTGCTTGTCCTCAAGCAAACATAACAAACAATACCAGGACAAGGGTTGCAAGCATTGGCTACTACACCATCAAGAAACAAATCTCAACGTAAAACTTTGAAAACATAATGAATCATAACCCAAAAACAACGTGGGTAAGAATGATACATAAACATGGCTGAAATTTACATAACGGCACAGCACAAAGAATTTCACTACAGAATTTCGGCTCTTGCATGATCTTTTGACAAATGGACTCTCACGGCACACTCGAACACTCATTGCATGTAAAAGGTGATTTCTTTATGTGTAAATGTTTGAGACACTCACCTATCTACGACTTATGAAAATGTGTCCGCAGTCTAATATGGTAAACAATTCAACACACAAGTCAAAGATCACAATGCACATAGAAAAGAAGCCGGAAAAATAAGAAGAAGGCTTTGGGAAATGGGTGAAAGGTGGACAAACAGTTACGGTCAAGTGAAGGTAAGAATGAGCTAGCAACTGACCAATGATAAATGAATACTCAATCCAAACTTTCGATTAATTACCAAAAGACGAATGATGAAACCAGAAGGAACAAATTGGCTTATCGCATACGAAACACAAGAGTGAACTCCTTCTACACATAGAATTGACACTTTGAGGAGATACTCACAACTTCTTTTTTTTATTTCTTTTTTTTTTTTTTCTTTCGATTTTTTCTATTGTTTTTTTTTTCCTTTTTTTTTTTTCTATTTCTCTTTTTCTTTTGAACATATCATCACTTCTTGAACATTGTCGTTCTCCCAAATTCACTTTGACATCAAAGAACAAAATCTTCTCAAAAGAGCACCCATACACCATAGTCTAGCTACTAGCTCAAAAGGTAGGCATTTTTTATATGTAGCTATTATCTTGTGAAACATTTGTATGAAGAGGCTAATTTTGAGAGGTAATTCAAAGTGAAAAAGGCTTCAAATCTTAGTGAATCATGAATGCAATGCTTATAGAAATGAAATGAGAACCATACTTATGCGTTTTGACATGACACACATCACAAGGAGAACTACACACACCTAAATGAGACTGGGTATAGATGTACCAGTCTAAGCAGGTTCTACCTTACAATATATGTAACTTGCCAAATGTCAAGATCAAGCGTACTCATCTATAGATTCATTCCATGCCTACTGTGTACAAGACTTCCCCATGTATGCAAAATTCAATAAATATTGAATCATTATCTTTTGAAAGCTCTAAGTTTGGGAAATGTAACATGATAGCATAGTAAACAAGCAAGCAAAGCATGAAAAGCATTCAATTGTGTTCAAAATTTTAAATTTTCTCTTATTCTTATTCAAAAATTTGCAAAAATATAAACAACTAAAATGCAAAATGGGAAAATGCAATCCCTCCCCCAAGCTAAACATCACATTGTCCTCAATGTGAGCACAAAGACTAAATATGCAACGAGATGCTTAATGGGAAGAAGGGTGAAAAGGGAAAAAAAAATGAAAGAAGAATGAAGCTTACTAGTGAGCGCGGACTCCCCCAAGCTAGTCTTTTGGACATGACAAGGAAGGTCTTCATAGATTCTTCAAAAACTCTTTCATCTGCAAAGTAAATCCTAACAAAACAACAAAAAAGGGAAAGCAAAAATAAAATGCAAAAAGAAAGGAAACACGGGTTGCCTCCCGAGAAGCGCTGGTTTTAACGTCTCGCTCGACGAATTCTTCTATGAAATCATTTGGTTGGGGATTGACGCTCTATATAGACAATATCTAAGCATCCGATGATAGAATTTCTATAATAGAGTTTCAATCGGTGTCCATTGACTTTGAATTTTTCACCATTACTAGCCATTATTTCCACATAACCGTATTTGCTCACATATGTGACAGTGAATGGTCCAGACCATCGTGATCGAAGTTTTCCTGGAAAAATTTTCGAACGGGAGTTGAAGAGAAGTACTTGGTCACCGACATTAAATTCTTTTCTGATTATCCTCTTGTCGTGCCAACGCTTTGTTTTCTCTTTATAGATCCTAGAATTCTCATAAGCTTGCAAACGAAATTCTTCTAGCTCATTGAGTTGCAAAAGTCGTCTATCAGCGCTAAGCTTAGTGTCTAAGTTGAGTTCTTTAATAGCCTAGTGAGCTTTGTACTCTAACTCGACAGGGAGATGACAGGCCTTTCCATAAACTAAACGATAAGGAGATGTTCCAATCGGGGTTTTGAAAGTTGTGCGATAAGCCTATAAGGTGTCATCAAGCTTATTACTCCAATCGGTTCTAGATCTTGAGACTACGTTTTGAAGAATTGTTTTCAGCTCTCTGTTCGAGACTTCTACTTGACCGCTGGTCTGAGGGTGGTAGGCTAATCCTCGTCTGTGATATACACCATACTTGACAAGCAGAGTGTCTAACTGCTTTTCGCCAAAATGAGTTCCTCGATCACTTATCACGGCTCTCGGTACACCAAAACGTGGAAAGATGATCTTCTTAAATAGCCGTATCACAGCTCTAGCATTATTGGTGGGGGTGGCAATTGCTTCTACCCACTTTGAAACATAGTCGACATCGACTAGAATGTAACGATTTCCATTAGAAGCAGGGAATGGTCCTTGATCGTCAATACCCCAGACATCGAATATTTTGACTTCTAATATGCCGGTTTGAGGCATTTCATGTCTTTTGGATATTTGACCCATTCGTTGACAAGCGTCACAAGCCATAACAAAGTCTTTGGAATCTTTAAACATCGAGGGCCAGAAAAACCCGGATTGTAAGACTTTGGCTACGGTCTTGGACGGACCATGATGACAACCATAAGCAGATGAGTGTCATCCTTCTAAAACTCCTTTTACTTCCCACTGGGGGATACATCGTCGATACAGACCATCTGAGCACTACTTGAAAAGATAGGGGTCGTCCCAAACAAAGAATTTTAGATCATGCAAAAATCTCTTTCTTTGGTTATAAGAAAGATCAGAAGGTAGCTGGCGACTGACAAGGAAATTGGCAATATCAGCATACCAAGGAGAAGAGTCCGCAATTGCCATTAATGAATCATCAGCGAACGAATCATTAATTGGCGTTGGTAATCCTATTTCAGTTACTCTTATTCTTGAGAGGTGGTCATCGACTACATTCTCTGCTCCTTTCTTATCCCAGATCTCTAAATCAAATTCTTGAAGGAGTAAGATCCATCGGATAAGTCTAGGTTTTGCCTCTTTCTTGGAAAGCAGATATTTCAAGGCAGCATGGTCAGTGTAGACAATGACTTTTGATCCTATACGGTATGAGCAAAATTTGTCTAAGGCATAGACAATGGCGAGAAGTTCTTTCTCAGTGGTGGCATAGTTGATTTGGGCAGGATCTAAGGTTTTACTAGCATAGTAAATTGCATGAAGGAACTTTTCCTTTCTTTGCCCTAAAACAACTCCTACGGCATAATCAATCGCTTCGCACATCAGTTCAAAGGGCAGATTCCAATCAGGTGACTGGATTATAGGTGCGGTGATCAAAGCGCGTTTGATTTTGTTGAATGCCTCAAGGCATTCCTTTGTGAAATTAAAAGGTGCATCCTTAAAAAAGAGCTCAGTCAGGGGCTTGGCTATTTTTGAAAATCTTTTATAAATCGTCGGTAGAAACCGGCGTGGCCAAGAAAACTCCTGATTCCTTTTACATTAGCAGGTGATGGCAGCTGTTCAATAACTTGGATCTTAGCTCGATCCACTTCTATACCTCTTTCTGAAATAATGTGTCCTAAAACTACACCTTCGTTCACCATGAAGTGACACTTTTCCCAGTTGAGAACAAGATCGACTTCTTCACAGCGTTTTAGAACTTTGGATAGATTTGTCAAACAATTATCAAAGGAAATGCCATAAACGCTAAAGTCGTCCATAAATACTTCCATGATAGATTCAACAAAATCTGAAAAGATACTAGTCATGCAACGCTGGAAAGTGGCAGGTGCATTACACAAGCCAAATAAAATTCTGCGATAAGCGAAAGTACCATAGGGACAGGTGAAAGTGGTTTTCTCTTGGTCCTCAGGGTGGATAGGAATTTGGAAAAATCCTGAGTAACCATCTAGATAGGAGAAGTACTTGTGACAAGCTAACCTCTCTAGCATTTGATCAATGAAGGGCAGAGGATAGTGATCTTTTCTAGTTGATTGATTCAGCTTTCTGTAGTAGTCAATACACATACGCCATCCCTTCACAATCCTTGTGGGGATGAGCTCATTCTTTTCATTTTTGACTACTGTTGTTCCTTCTTTCTTGGGAACAACTTGAACAGGGCTAACCCATTTAGAGTAAGAGATTGCATAGATTATGCTAGCATCTAGCAATTTCATAACTTCAGTTTTAACTACTTCCTGCATGTTAGGATTAAGACGGCGTTGACCTTGAACGCAAGGTTTTTGGCCTTCTTCTAAGTTGATTCTATGCATGCAGAAGTCAGGGCTTATGCCTGTTAAATCTTCAAGCTTGTATCCTATTGCCTTTTTATGTTTTTTCAAGACAGTCAATAGTGAGGTTAACTTATTTTCATCTAGGAGAGGACTCACTATGACTGGGCAATATTCAGATTCATCTAAAAAGGCATATTTTAGATTTGAGGGAAGAGGTTTTAGTTCAGGTTTATGTACTTCTGCCTTGGCAGGAGTATCAATTAAGCTTATGAACTTTTGAACTTCTTCGGACGGTATCTCTTTTCCGGTCAGATCCTTTTCGAGCTCACTGATCTCGAAATTGTCATTCTTCGAGATATCCTCCAACAATAAGATTGCTTCTAAAGGATCCTCAATTATTGATGGATACAGAGATTCATCAATAATTGAGTCGACAATATCAAGGAAACAGCAAGGCTCTTCAAGCATAGGGCTTTTCATTGCACTGTTTAAGTTATAGGTGACTTTATCATCGCCTACTTCTAGTGTCAATTTTCCATTCTTGACATCGATTAATGCTCCCGCAGTGTGTAGAAATGGTCTTCCTAAGATAATAGGGATTTGCGAATCTTCAGCCATGTCTAGCACAATGAAATCGACGGGAATGAAAAACCTCCCTACTTTGACAGACACATCTTCTAAAACTCCCATAGGTTGTTTTAGAGAACGATCTGCCATTTGCAGAGTGATACTAGTGCATTTGAGAATTCCCATATTCAATTTTTCACATATGGAATAGGGCATGACACTTACACTGGCACCTAGATCGCATAGAGCTTTATCGATTGTGTAGGTGCCTATAGTGCAAGGTATAGAGAAACTGGGTTTCCTTATGATTTCTCCTTAGTTAAGATATCTTTCATGAATTTCGTGTAAGAAGGGATTTGAGTGATTAATTCAGTGAAGGGAATCGTTACTTGGAGGTTTTTGACTACTTCCATGAATTTGCTGAACTGGGTTTCCTTATGATTTCTCCTCAAGCGTTGAGGAAATGGAACTTGGATTTTGATGGGTTCCTTTTCAGGTTCATCCTTCTTTTTAGGTTTGTTTTCCGCTTCCTTAGCGGTGGATGGTTGAGATTCTTTTTGGCTTTCTACTTGTGTAGGCTCAACTATTGGTTCTTTGGGTTGCTGAGGTTCCTTATAAGTGGTACCACTCCTAAGGGTGATAGCATTAGCGGTGTCCCTCGGTTGCTCACCATGAGGTGGGAGTTGGCCTTGTTTTCTTTGGGCATTAGAGGCAGCCAATTGGGCCATTTGAGTTTCTAGCATCTTGATGGCAACACTTTGAGCTTGATCACTCTTTTGAAGTTGAGCAAACATTGAATCTTGTTTTTGAACAACTTGGAGAAGCATGGATTCAATCTTGCTCAAGCTTGAGTCATTGGGTTGGCTTTGATTTAGGGGTGGTTGGTGTTGAGGTTGGTAAGGTTGATTGAAGTTAGGTTGAAATGAAGGTCTTTGGTTTTGAAAACCAGGTGGATTGTAGGGCTTCTGTTGATGTGGTATGAATGGTTGTTGAGTTTGATGGTGGGGGTTCTGAATGTTGGTGCTTTTGTAGGACAAAAAGGATGGTTCTTTGTGTTCTCGTTATAGAAGTTTGAGAAAGCATTGCCCTGCCTATATGATTGATAGGCATGGACTTGCTCTAGCGAACTTCTACATTCTTGAAAATTGTGTCCTCCAACCCCAAATGTCTCACATACCACTACGTGGTTAGTGGCGTTAACATGATCCTTGGATTAGGAAGAGCTTCCTACTTGTTGCTGCAGAAGGGCTAATTGGGCTTCTAGAAGTGATACTTTACTTGAATCGTCCTGCTTGGTTTTGAGTGGCATAGCACGTGAGTTGCTATACTGATAGTCGTGGATTGCCATTGACTCGATCGTTGCACTAGCTATTTCTACATCGATCTGATCGAAACGACCATTGTTAGCGGAGTCGAGGATACGACGTGATTCGCCACAACAACCGTTGTAGAATGTGATAGCTAAGAACCATGAATCAAGGCCATGATGAGGGCATTCTCTTTGTAATTTGTGTACCTTTCCCATGCTTCATAAAGGGTTTCATCGCCTCTCTGACGAAATCCAGTGATTTGACTTCGTAAGAGTGTGGTTCGTTCTGGTGGGAAGTACTTTTGATAGAAAGCAAGAGCTAGACCATCCAAGTCGGCTATTCCTAAGGCAACTTGGTCAAGGCTATTGATCCAAAGTTTTGCCTTTCCTGTTAAAGAGAAGGGAAAGAGCATTTCCCTAATCTGCTCTTGGGATACTCCAGTTTGTCTAATTGTGGAGCAATAGTCACAGAAGTTTTGAATATGAAGGTTGGGATCTTCTGTGGGATTGCCACCAAATTGACTTCTTTCTATTAGATTGATGAAGGCAGGTTTGATTTCAAAGTTTTAGGCAGTGATTTGGGGTGTAGCGATACCCCTTTGAAGTGTATCTGCAGTTGGCTTGGAATGGTCTGAAAGTCGAACAATTTTCTTTTGTGAAGATGAAGATGGAGTGTAGTTTGAAAGTTGATTGGTTTTTTAGAATGGAGATGAGAATGGATCTTCTTCTCCTTCGAGATTAGATAGAATATCCGAGTATTTCTCACGAATACGATCTAAACTTGAAGTATCAGAAGCTTTTGAGATTTCGTTGAATAGCTTTTTTCTCCTACGCAGAGTCCTTTCTAGATCGGGGTCCCTAGTCCAGAAGATCTGGGCATAAGTTTGAAAAGCTAAGATGAAAAATCAAGAGAGGTCTAAAGGAATTTGGGTTCCTAAAGACTAGATAAAACTAATTGCGATAAAAATCAAAAGAAAAAGAAAAAGGAAAACTAAACCGTGCTCCCCTGCAATGTCGCCAAAATTTGACCGAGCCTATCGCAAGCCCTATACAAAGATAAATTACCCAGACTAGGCTAATAACAAATTAATGTAATTAAGGAAGTAGGGGTCGATCCTCAAGGAGATGGTGTTTCCTATAGAATGTGAAATGTCTCGCAATTGGGTTTTATCTAACGAGTTTCTGGGTTTTGGGATTATGATGTCTAAACTAACAAAAAGCATAAATGAAAACAAAATAAAAGCAATTGAAGATGAAAGCAATAAAGCAAATGATGAATTAACAATAATGAAAAGCATCTAGGGAAGTAGGTTCACACATGTAGATTGACATATTGATGAAATTGGATTGGAACATGCAAACATTATGTGAGTTCTAAGAATGATGTGTTCATGTACAATTAATAGATCAGATGGTCTAGCAGGCTTTTAGGCAATTTACGAGGTCTTAATCCACATGTCATTGCTTTTGTCTATTCATTCCGCGTATCTCTACTTGGAAAACGAAATCCATTCTAGTCAAGATTTTGAGCAGGAATCGTCAACTATCGGTCTAGTTCCAAATATGCATGACACAACGTTTTTAAAGCACAATTTCTTTTATCCAATTATAACATCTTTTAATTACAATCTAACATGGTACCCTTACACACTAGAAAGGTGACTACTCACTCATGAAGATTGTTATATCTAAGATGATGATATAAAAACTAGGATACACAGTTTCGTTGGTTTTGACAATCATTTAGACTCT
>JAIUZE010015894.1:0-25038 GCA_022085475.1 Heliosperma pusillum | reverse complement strand
TGAGTCATATAATTGTTCTATGATCAAATTAACACTTAATTATACAAGATAATTAACCATATGATCAATAAGTATTTGTGAGACAAATATCAAAAATCAAAATGGATCTAACTAGGCCAAAATGGGCCGGTTATGTTGTAGTTCAAAGGTGATGATTTTAGTTCTTGTTTTTACTATTTAGTTACTTATGAAAGTGACATTACAAGTAAGAATAATCATCATATATACTACAACACTCCACTCTAATGCATGTGACAAAATTGAGCAAAATAATAGTCCATATTTGGACTATGACATCCGGCCAAATGGCCTATATTATGAACATTTTGTGTTCATTTTATACTACTTCATTTTGTGCAATTTTTACTCTTCTCTCTAAAAACCTTCCTCTCACTAATAACTCTCATATACTAATATTTCCTAAGTATTACTAGTGTAGGAATATAGTCTAATATTAGTAGTATATCATCTATCTTATTATCTAGTTAATAATAAGGGTAGATTATTTGGTGTCATCTTGGTGCAACTTGAAGGAGGTCTTCTAGTTTGGAGATTTGCATGCGTTCATCCATATTTATAGCTCCAGAACAAAAGAAGGAGTTTTGTTCTGCCCATATAATGTCCAACTCAATGTGAGGGAATTTCTTCGTTTTATATAAATGGCTTTATATTTGCATGCATGTCTAGACAGTATAAAACGAAATTAACAAGTAATTTAGTAAATAATTAGAGGAGGCTAATATGTTATGGACTTTCAGTTCTCATGTTTTGTGACGGTTTTTGGTATGTTCCCACTTTGAGTCGGTTTTACAAATGATATGGTTTGAGCACTATTTTGTCTTGTGCTTTGTTTTCTCATTCCCTTGGCTACCTTCCCGTTCGTAAGGCTGGAATGTCGGAACGGAGAGGTATCCTACTGCTTAAATGCATGGGTTAGTGGGCATACGACGACGTTGTTGAGAGTTGAACGCATTGCGTTGATCGACCCGGCCGTCAAATGTTGTGTACTTGCGAGGTGGTGTTATTTGCATGTAGCGTACCGCTTGTTATGAGGCTTGTGCTCTTTTCCGCCTCTTTCGTGAATTGATCTACCGAATTTTGGGTACTCGGCGTCTATTGATTGACCGAGTCTTGGATGCGAAACGCTTTATCGCATGTCGAATCGGAACACGTTTATTCCGAGAATCTGGCCAGGTTTAGACTAGGACCGTATTATTATCGTCGTGCTACCAGGAGGAAATTAGTCTACATATACGAAATGTAGCATCGTGTATGCGTTTAGGGAAATGCTTTATCCCGTGGATGCCTTTTAATCATACTTGCCATGTACACGATGCTAGTGCGTTTCATTTACCGTGAGAGATGTCGTCTTGTGTCGTCGTTCTTGAATGCGTGATTTCATGATATTATTCATGGTCATTGCATGATTGGGCACCGTCAATGTCTTGGTTCGTGAATGGATGATAATATGTGGATTTATTGTGACCATCGCATGACTTGACTTGGTTTGTCTGTCGAGTCTCAATCTTATCAATCTTATACCGCTAACGGTGAGATGCAAGCCCTAGTGAGCGTATTCGGTTGCCTAAGAGTGTCTTCCCCGAGTCTTTGAATAACATGATGGATTCGCATTTGTATTCCATATGCTCTTATCATTATTTATCGAATTGCCTATTTATTCTTATCGTACCTCACATGTATATTCATATATGCATGATTTTACTTGTGTATTTCCTTCTATGTACGTTTAATGTGATATGGCTGGGAGAACCCGGAGTTACTCCCCACTGATTGTGGCGTTGATGTTTTTCATGAATGAACAGGTTGCTTGCATGGATGGCTTTTTGCTTATGCTATTTTGGGTTCGGGTGTGAGCTAGCGGGCGTTATCCCTGGAAGATTAACCTCTAGTCGTTAATTAGCTAGTTTGCTAAACACTTGTTCTTTGTTAACATTTTGAGAGACTTCGTCTCTTTGTTATATTCCGTACTTAGTTTATAATTTTTTTGACACTCCTCGTTTTATCTATTCTTGCATGTATAAAAGTTTTTAAAATACCGTATTTCCGACTAGACGGGGTAATTTCATCTTGACCAACTATGATAGATGGGGTAAATCCGACTAGACGGGGTAATTTCATCTTGACCAACTATGATAGATGGGGTAAATCCGACTAGACGGGGTAATTTCATCATGCTTGTATGTTTTATATTTCCGCATTCGCGAGGGTTGTCACAAATATAAATTTAATTTTGATTGCGGAAACGACACCCATCATCCCACGTATCACAATGTGTAGGGTTCTTGTCAACTCACGTTTATCTTCTACGTACTTCTTTATTATGACTAACACCCTAAACTATTTCAGAACCTCCATCACTCTAACTCATTTTTATTTATCCTTATCTTTTCTCCTTAATCATCTGGTGACTTCGGTTAAGTTAGTGTTAGACCCCTTAGACCCACAATGACTTTATTCTACTCATTTTCATCGATTTTTTTTGTCTCTTGACAACACTCTTAAAGTCCACCCTAAAACACATGTCAACCCAATCTATTGGGCCATGGGAATATTGGATTGGTATAGTTTAGTAAATTGGAACTACTTACTACCCAATTGAAAATACACTCAAATTTTATTTACCCAAATTGGTTGTACTTAAATCACTAACATCCAAATCAAAATTTATTCAAACTGACCATTATTTTCAAATAACTTGTATAAACCTACCCTAAAATGACCAGAATTGAAATGTATTGACCCATCTCACCCGAATTCTTCCAAACCCAAACAATCAGAACCTGAATTGACCTTACCCGAATCCAGCACGATTTACACGATTGTCAAATCTATTCACCTTATCCTTCTTTTCTTTATCAAACCTTAAATAATCAGAAGAGCATTATTTGAAATTTTATCTTTCCCGATCATTTGTTATTTTTTTTCATTTTGGCACAAAGATCAAAGAAATTAAAAAAAAAAAAGAGATTAATAATAAAAAAAACAATTGAAGAGTTCTCCTACATATCCACTTGACCACTTCACATGTTTACTTTCTGACTTGTGTAAAACTTACCAAAAAATAGTAATACACTCCAAAATAAGAACGGATAACTATTAATCGGGACAGAGGGAGTAGCTTTTTACCATAATAAGTTTAAGATGAAAAATTACGGAGTGATTTATTGATCTACCCCATATTTTGTTTAGCTAACGGAGATATTGTTAATTAATTATTATGCCCGGTTCATATAAGACGTACATCTTATGTACTATATTATCTATTTCAAAAATAAAAAAACGAAAAAATCATGATGCTACAATCTCATCTAAGAAAGAACATTTCAGATGTTTGGTCAAGTTCACTACCTACAATGTTCGGAATTCCATTATTGTATGTGTCTTCTCCACCAATTCTTTTACTTCAATATTTCAAACGCGTTTTCTCTATATACATGGTGGTAACAAAGCTTGGATAAGTATATTTATTAGTATGATTATTTTTTATATTTTATAATTCTAGTATGATCTTTACTATGACTAATCTAATATTAAATTTAAGATTTGAAATTAATTCATGTTAGAAAAATCGTACTTGATTTCTAATTCAATTAGAAAAATGGTAATTAATTATCTCCTAATTCTAATAAGAAATAGTAAATAATTAAATGTAATGTTCTAATTCTAATAGAAAAATACTAAATAATTAAATATTTATTAATTCTAATAGGCAAATTTTAAATATTTTATTTTAAAATTTCTTTTAGGTAGTTCTAAAAAGTTGGAGAATACCACGTCCCTCGAAAAAAACTTAAAATATTTATAGAGATTCATTTTTATTTTTTGACACCGTCGCCTGGTCCTTTCTTAGGTGGCCCTTTTGCAAATTTATATCTTCTTCCTTTAAATCCATCACCTTTTAATCTAACTTGGCTATTGATATTTCTATTGATCTTCTTGATCGCATTTTGAGCCACGTCTTAATGGTTTTGCTTACTATCAGTTGCTCTAAGTTCAAAAAGGGTAAAAATAACCAAAATAAAAATAAATAAAGTAATGCTCTTTGATCCCATACTGAACTTGATGTTCTTATTTTTTTTTTATTGAAAACAACCTCAAAGAGGGTTAATTTCTTAATTCCGAATTAACAGCATTGGCGATGTTCGGAGGTGGATCATCCGTCCACATCCTTCTACCCATCAACCAAGGCCTAGTATATGCTAACATATGAGCTACCTTGATACGATCCCTAGGAACAAAAGCAAATTCTACTATGCAAAAATAATTAGAGATAGACTAGATGTCTTCATAAATCAAGTGGATTTTATTTCTTCCCGTCTTTCGTTATCGCAGATCATTCATCACTTTCAAGCAATCTCCTTCCATGATCACCTCCGTGTAACCAGCTCTCTGGCTTCCCGAAGGCCAACTAAAATGGCATCCGTCTCCGCTTCTTTGGACCCCCAGGAGTCCCTCCCTTATACCACCACACCCCACCTCACCACCCCAGCTTCATCCCGAGCCACTGCTCCAAACCCCACCCCAATCCCCTTCAACACAACAGCATCGAAATTGCCCCACATCCCCTATCATCATCCCTGCACCTCCTTACCCCCTCTCTTTCTTTACTCCCAGAATCTCCATTCCCTCGATCTCCTTTATTCTCCATATCGCCCCTCATCTCCCTTACTAGCTCCTCCACTATCCAAATTACATGTCGTTCCTCCCTAAGCTCCCCTTCGAAAATGAATTTGTTCGTCCTTTCCCACATCGCCCAACAACATGTCATAAACACTACAGACTCGTCTTCCCTCAACTCATTAAAACACCTTTCCACCCACGTCCTCACCCGCATATCCCCGTCCTCCAATGGTGTCTCCATCCCCAACCCCTCCCATATTCCATCCACCCACCCACAACCCCTCACAACATGGAGACAAGTCTCCATATTTCTAAGACAGAAAGGACACTCTGTATTGACCTCATTCAATCGCTTGGAAACGTTTCATTTTGTGGTAGGGCCTCATGGCAAAGCTGCCAAAAAAAGCCTTTAATTCGAGGAAGGGCCGGGATTTTCGACACTTTATTCCATAGCCATTTATCACGAGTGAAATCCGATTGTTCCGCCACCATATTATCCCTTAGAAGAAGCTTCTAAGCTAATAGCACTGAGTATTCTCCATCTTTTTCATAGTCCCAACACCATTCATCGGCAGATCGGTCAATGCTAATACATATATTGTAAATTCTTTCTCTCTTAAAAGGAAAGAACATAGTGTTTAGTTTGTCAACATCCTATCCCAACCCATCATACCGTAACAACTCCGCTACTTTCATACTTTGATCATGCCCATCGGAAGGAGAGATAACTCGACGAGTCTGGGTATTTGGGATCCACGGATCCCTCCACACCGAAGTGCTTCAACCATCCCCCACACGTCTCCTCACCCCAAGATTTAAAGTCTCCCTAGCTTCCAATATGCTTCTCCAAGTATAGCTCGGATTATTGCCAAGTTTCGCCTCCATGAATGAAGTATTAAAGAAATAGTTACCCTTGAGAACTCGTGCCATAAGACTCGTCTGGTTTTTGAGAAGTCTCCATGCTTGTTTGCCTAGAAGAGCCATGTTAAATTTATTGAAATCCCGAAATCCCAATCCAACCCTACACTTCGGTCTAGCCATTTTATCCCACAAAATCCACGAGATTTTCTGTCTTTCATTCTCCGCACCTCACCAAAAAGCCTAGACCATAGAGCTCAAATCATGACAAACCGATTGGCAATTTAAATACACTCATGGCATAGGTAGGCATTGCTTGGGCAATTGCTTTGATCAAACTCTCATTTCTTGCTTTTCTCAACAAAAATCCCGTCCACCCTTGATAATATTATTGGTTAACTTATCAATCAAGAAGTATGGGTGTGAAGGTACAAGAAAATATAAATGAATGACTGCTTATTTATACTTATAATCTACCATATTCCCGTATATTATTTTTGGTTAAGATATATTTATTCCTAAAACTTACATGAAATATTGCGTGATTTGATAAGGTTTTTTTTTTGGTATAGAAATAGTCTAAAATTTGAAAAAAAAAATTAAAAGAACAATCAACACACAATTTTCTATAGAGGGGATTCTAGAGAAATAAACCCACCTTCATCCCTAGCCTTTCTTCCTTCCCCGCTAACCTCTGTGATCGCCAGATACGCAGCCTTTTATGGCTACTCTCTGGCGGTCCTAGAAGCGTGACCGTTGGATTTTATCTTGCCGTGTCTACCACATTTGCCTCACTTTCTTCTGTTTTTCCCTCCTTTTCCGATTTGGAATTTCAGGTCTTCTTTTTAAGCCTCAATATTTGCAAATTGCAATATGCAGTATATGCAAGTCGTTATGTACAAGCCTACTAATATTGATTTTGCTATATTAGGCGCATGGCCGATGGCATGGGTAGTGTTACTTTATCCAAACTAGACACCATTTGGACTCCATAATCCCCAACAAAAATACCATCTGCTGCATTTCGCAAATCGAAATCGTTTCAACTGTTCATATGTGACGGTCCCGTCGATATTTATTCTCAGATTTCTGATATTTTTGTTTGTCATTTAGGGAGATCTAGGTTTTTTCGTTTCTGGTGGTGACTTAGCAGTTTTGTTACTGAAGGGTTCTGTAACGATTGTCATTTAACGATTTTCAATAAAAAGAAGTATAATAAAGCCCAAATCGCAGCTTCTTGAATAATAATATAATCTGTGAGACCGTCTCACAATAACGCCCCAAGTGTTGCGCCTCTACCGGTATCCACACAATATGAGTGTGTATGCTAGTAGAAACTTTATGGACAATTTTCTTCCCTCTTATTTCCCTTGAGATTTTGCTCTCTAGAAAAACTCATGATAAACACCTCCCTCTATATCTCTTTATATAGGGAGTTCAAGGGAATCCTAGACCATCTAGGATTAGGAAAGTATAATAAGAATAATAAATCTTATTCCTTCAATAATAATCAATATTAATTATAATATTGGCCAAAACTCATCTAGTGTGTGACCCTGTAGGACTGACTAATACTACCCGAGTCCCAACTCATTTAGGACTCAGACTACAAGCGGCTCCTAGCAGAACATTGTAGCATCATAGAATTAATCAGTTATACAATATTACGGACATATGGGCATACTAACTCCTTCAGTCTCCCACTTGCACTTTTGTCCTATAAGGCACAATAATCTCTTTGCTTCTATCTCTACAGATGAGAATAGGGTAGGCGAAGTATCATCCCTATAAATCTCAATCTCTTTTCTTGAATTTCTGAGCTGAATTGTTACAACAGACGACTGACTTTCACCTCGTCTGGGCATGGCCATGCACTTACACAATTCACACTCTTCGAGAGGCCGAAGATGATAAACTTCTTTCATATAGAAGGAGCAAATCCCATCTTGTCTAACCACATCCTATCACATGTTCCATGACAAGTCCAACCATCACCTTTATAACCACCAGTCACGGTTGACGTTTGGTGATGTCAAAACTAGCACTTCACATGTACAGAATAATGAAAGACTCAGGTCTAAAGACTACCAATTACGGTGAAAGAAACTTTGTTGACACTAAGCGAAACCTTAACAAAGTTCTTTGACGGGTCCGTCTAATACATATTCCTAACATGTATCAAAGTGCTTGGTTTGATATCGCAATATCAATGACCTACGGAACATAGTCATCACCAACTCACATACTAATCATTATAAGGCATAAGTGTCCCTTTCACTATGCCATGATTAGAGACTTATATAAATACATTATCTTATAAAACAGAGTTCCATAACCAAGTCACGCACTTGGTAATCTGTTTAAACAATGTATACTATTTTGGGACAAACATTCAATTATACCATAATTAAATGCAAAATCAATTCTTTTATCATATAAAAGAAACATGTCATACAAACGTATCAATCATGTCGAATATAACCTCCCACTGAAATGAAGACCTCTCGGTAGTATTAAGACCACTCGCTAATGCGTCTTATACAAATCGCAATATTATGACTTTTCATATTATAGCCACGAAAGAGGTTTTGTACGAGACATGCAACCATTGCACCGGTCATTATCTTGCATATGTTTATTTTACATTATCTTAATAAAGTAAACTCAATAACACGCGTTTGATTCATAAATCAAATGTACTCTTTGTTTCTTCATAAGCAACAAAGTATAAAGTGTGTATAGGTTTGATTTTTCAAACCAAGCACTCTATTTGATACTTCATAAGCAACAAAGTACTCATTTTTGTTGTAAAATTAGTCATAGCAACGTGCTTGAAACCATTTCAGCATGTAATTACTTTTCATATAAACAAAATGTGTCCAGATTACAATCGGGAACCATACTTGTCTATTTGAAGTTCATATCAATGTAACACGGTTACAATGATTTCTTCATCACAAGAAGAACACTTTCTTGGTTCTTTAATATGAAGATTTTCACATGTCATTCATTACAGTCACAAGGACTAGACCGGTAATCTACTCATCATACGAGCGTATTATAAACAACATATTTGCTAACAAGTCTCCACGAGACAACAAAATGTCGTTTCTTGAAAACGTATGTCAACTACATACCAATCATAAAAGAGAGTTTACTCCCACTAGTTTTCTTGTACACACAATACTATCATCATCTCAAAGAAATCAAAACCATTTTGAATTACTTTGTTAAGGTCGATGATTCCAACCTTTAGATACTTGTTTCGGTTTATAAATAAACCTTTAAAAATTTCTCATTTACCTAGCGCTCCATATTTACATGAATATTAAGATGTGTCTTACACAACTTATTGCATATTTCCATTTAAGGAAAACTATATTATTCACGTACGCCTCCTGTCAAACTCATCTCATGAATAATGACATTTGCTAGGAGAATCCAAACACTATATGGTTATGACACCACCGGGTGTATCAATCAAAGTCCATAATTTGTAATGATATATGAAACCATTTTGGATTCATGGCCTCAAGCCATTTTACGCTTTTAGAGTTGGAGCCTATCATTGCTTCCTTTAAAGGTCAAACTTATGCGGGGCTTAATCACAAGTGATACATCCATGAATCTTCATGGATTTTACCTATCTCCCTCAACATTTGAAGAAGAATCTTGTAATTCTTTACATTTCTAGGATTATTCTACTCCCACTATTTCTTTAGAGACACAATTCTCATTAAAGAATCATTCCAAGTGACAAACACTTTGTACTGGAATGAAGGGCAGATTTGATATTCTATCTTAGAAAACCCCGTAAAGTAAATGTAAGAAATTCGAGACTAAATTTCAGAAAACTATTTTCTTAACATTTTAAAAGTCTCAAATATCAATAAAATATTATAGGAACCATTCTAAGCACATATCTTATATGTAATATATTTTCATTGACCTATATAGAAACAATTTCAAAATTGTGTACCAAGATACTTTAGAGCGCATAACTCCAAAAATAACGAGATCTGCATGACTCGGCAAAGATAGAACCATATCAAAATAAAGTTCTTATTCTCTTATAAGACATAACATTTCACAAATATTAAGAAAACGGTCATCATCAAATATAAATAGTATGATATTTCCCATTTGGGGCTAACCCGCATGGTTATATCTTAGGGACATTCCCAAAAGACCTCAAACTAACTTAGCTTGTGATGTCCTTTAAACAAAACAAATTTTCTCTAATATTCTTATAGTGAAACTTACACGGTCTCTTTAAGATTATTAGTGAAACAATTTCATTACTATTATGATGATCATAAACACTTGATTCAAGCTTCTCCATTCGATCAAATCGAACAATATTAATCGACTTCCTAAGTTAATCTCTTACTTCAACTCGAGTCTATTTCAAACCTTTTAAAACAATCAGACTTTGTGTTCATCATATGAACATATCCATAATTACTGAAAATAGCAATTACATTGAAGTATTATAATCTCATACCTTAGCAACATGACTTATTCAATCCACACATATCTGAATATGTGTGATCAAACTAGTTGGTCGCCCTCTTACTACTACTAGTTAGGGCACCTTAAATCCTTTTAGCATATAAACAAACTACATTTGCCTTAATTGATCCAAATCAATAAGGCCTAGAAATCCATCATCATGGAACTTCTATACGTGTTTCTCGTTTCATGGCTCAAAAGACATTGTTGTAAGCGTGTGAAACTTGGGTCATAAGACTTGAACCCTTTACATTACATGTTATAGATTAGATTGAACAAAACTAAAATTGTCTTGACCAGAAAAAGAACAACATTTGTTCTTTATAAAATATTATTTCAATTTATGTTTAAACATGAAAAGAATTAACATTCTACTAATAACATTGTATGAATAACTTTTATTCAAATCTAGTTTTGAACAATATAACATTCAAATGAATAAATTATACGCAAAATGCAACAACATTTGTTCATTATACACGTAGATTTATCACATTCCTTACCATGTCTCTACTACCACAGGTCATTACATCATAATGTAAATACCATCTTTGGTATCTTATACCTTATAGTAGAATATTCGTAGTAACTTTTACTTCTATAACATGCAATTCCAGTTTGAAGTCATACTTCAATAACTTTCGCAGATCTTCAAGACACTTCTATGAGCTACCTTTCCAATTCTATTTGTCATTACATTAATGACGGTAATTACTAAACAATTTCCATACCTACAGACATTGATCTTAAGTTAGGACTTGACAATGATTGTCCTTTCCTTTCCATTATCAGTGTCTAAGCTCATATCTGAAAGCCTCTTTGCTAATGAACTCAAAGAACATTAGTTTATGAATCTTCTTGATACAAGACTCAATTGTCTTCAACATCTTATGTCACTAAGTGATAAATTTGCTTAATTTACGTGCCCAATTCATATTGAATTGACTGTAACTTAAGATATAACTGAAACAATTTCAGTCATCAACCTTTGATAATAAGGATATCCAATTACTCAAAAATTATCAATACAATTATGTCATAATAATGACGAATGAAGTAAGTGGATCATCTCACATATTTTTCTCACTAAGCGGGAACAATTCCATTATTTTATACAATCGACATATATGGTACGAATTATCATCTTTATGACTTTCGCTATATAGTCTAAACTACACATTGGCATTGAATATGGTTTGCTAGAAATTCTCATTTGAAGATAAACCTCACTTTGCATAATTGAGAACAATTCTCAAAGAAACCAATCTATGAATTTGAACGATTCAAACGCACTTGAAAAACATGACAACAATGACATCTTATCAACATATGCAAAACTAAATCAATATATTAATAAACTGTGATTATCTTAACCGATTTAAGACACACACTTTGCACGACATTCTTAAACAATTTAAAGATAAAATTACTACACACATAACCCTCATATGTGCATAGTATTCTAGGATCCCTAATCATATATAACGTGAGTGAGCTTTGGCTCATCGCCCAAATTACACATATCAAGGTAGCCATCAAATGTCAATCGCATCAAATGCGACTCCTAGTCGTCATGTAACATCTTATGTGACTTGACTATTTGTCCCAAAGTCCAAAACTGTTTTGATAACTTTGTTAAGTGTACCAAATCTCACGTGTGGATAACTGTTATCCACCTGCTCAGTTTACATAGAAGGAGTACTCTACTTTGGCAGACAATACTTCCAACGATATAAGTTTTTACAGTCGTTAATTTGGAAGGACATTACTTAATATTTTAATTGAGCGAAGGTGGAGTCAAACATGACAAATGTCCTAAGCATGACACTAGTTCTCTTAAGGAAAATGGTATAAGGGAACCTAGCCGTTCTAATTTACACATAAAACTTTAATAAATCATTAAACATCACATTATACAAATGTAATATACAAGCAATTGTAAATTAGAACAAGTCATGTTAAGAACTCCAAAAACAATTCATAATCGTCAACAATTCAAAATTGTAGTTTTTGAACATCTTATGCAAAAACGTAATAACATAGGTATCATGATCATATCATACTATGTATAAAACAAATAAAAATACAAAATTAAATCAATACAACCATTGTAACAATGAATCAATCAATCAAATTAATTAAATCACAACACCAATTATGAAAAAACAAAAATCATAATTTTAAACTAAAAAGCACCTGAAAGTCTAACAAGACGTCAGAATTTGGCTTAAAAACGTAGACCTTGCTGTGCAGTCTTGTTTAGAACGTCGTTTACACCCGAAAAATACTATTTGAAAGCCAAAATCCGACAATCAAAACTGATGAACAATAACTTACCGAAACGCGCGTGAATAGTAACCGTGAACAGTAATTTTGCTTTAATCAAATTAGAGCATTACACACGTAATTAAACGATTTAATCACCTTATCAAATTAGGGTTTGTTACATATCTAATCTAATTAGATCCAATCAAACTGGGATTTTAAGACAATCTTAAAATTAGGTTTCCAACAATAAATTAGGGTTCCTTCTAATCAAATGAAAGAAATTAATCATAATATCAAATATTACGATACAATACAACATCTAACATGATACATTCCTAAATTTAATATTTAACAACATACAATAACAATTGTATACAATTGAACTAATTCAATTCAAAACCCCAATATGGAAACTCAAGAAGAAACACTAAGATACAACAATTATATCTAAAGATGCAACCTTTTAATCTAATACTTAACAATACATGTTCGCTCTGATACCACTGAAGGGTTCTGTAACGATTTTCAACAGATTTGAATTACAGAATTCCCTAGATCTCATGCATGTTAAGTATTAAGATAAAACAAAAGGGTGATAAGCAAACTTACTTGGATGCGGAAGAATTCCAATAATATGCTAATAAAAAGAAGTATAATAAAACCCAAATCGCAGCTTCTTGAATAATAATATAATCTTTGAGACCGTCTCACAATAACGCCCCAAGTGTTGCGCCTCTACCGGTATCCACACAATATGAGTGTGTATGCTAGTACAAACTTTATGGACAATTTTCTTCCCTCTTATTTCCCTTGAGATTTTGGTCTCTAGAAAAACTCATGATAAACAGCTCCCTCTATATCTCTTTATATAGGGAGTTCAAGGGAATCCTAGACCATCTAGGATTAGGAAAGTATAATAAGAATAATAAATCTTATTCCTTTAATAATTAATCAATATTAATTATAATATTGCCCAAAACTCATCTAGTGTGTGACCCTGTAGGACTGACTAATACTACCGAGTCCCAACTCATTTAGGACTCAGACTACAAGCGGCTCCTAGCAGAACATTGTAGCATCATAGAATTAATCAGTTATACAATATTACGGACATATGGGCATAGTAACTCCTTCAATTACTCCATGGTCATGCCTCTTTTTGGAGGTAGCGATTTGGGAAGGTAGTGGAAGGGAATGGGATGGTTGTTGCCGGTTTCCTATTTCGTTTCTATCTTTGTTAAGAAATATTTTTTTGTTTCTTGTTTGCTACGTCCTCTTTGTATTTTACTCACCTAATTTCCTCACCTTAAATTCTTCACTTTAAACCTTCAATCGCTCTTTCCTTCATGGCTTCTTCTTCAAGCATCGGTTTTTTAGATTTTTTCGCTTTTGCTTTTCGTAGTAAGGAGTTGGGTAATGATGATGTTGATTTTCATCACGCTCTTTCTCAATTCCAATGCTCCTCTCTTTCTATGATCCAAGCTATTAAAGACTTTGGTAATAATCTCTTTCCGCAAGGACAATTTACTCTGGGAGTAATTAACATGATATGGCATGTCGTCATTTGGGTGTGGTTTTTGAAAATAAAATTGATCTGGATTTTTGCTATGTCCTATCACTCGCTATTTCTTTGTGTCTAAATCTTGCCGCTGCTCGAATAAGATTCAAGCTTTTGAAGAAGGTCTAATTTTTAGTTCTATGGTTTTAAAACATTTTGCCAATGATGATAAGACCCTCTTTCGTAAAGTCATGGCCCTTAAAAATTAAACTTGAAAAGGCTTTTGGAAGCAATGATTTCCTTGGAGGAGGCATGTGCAATAGAGCCTTATAATAGTGATTTTAATCGGGAACTAGAGGGGGTTAGGAAGACCTTATTAATTAATCAAAATGGCAAGCGGGTTAAATAGATCTTCAGGGTTCACATTAGAATCGACGATGGAAAAAAATGCATTTCTTCTTTGCACACTCCAGAGACTCTAGTGCAAAGTAAGAAGGTTGAGGTGACAACGTCGGTTGCGACTTCCAGTTGTTCTTCGACGTGGCTCTGTCCAAGTGATAATATTTCTTCGTCAAGAGATAGAATGGATCTCCGACGTAGCTGCAATCATAGTAGGAGATAATCTTTTGATACTATCATGCATGTCGTCATGCTGGATGCTCCAGTAAAAATCATGGTGACCAGTTCCGCAAATTTAACAAGAAAGGTGGAGGTTATTCCATTCCATAAGAATAAGTTTTAAACCACGATGGTAATTCGTGTTCATAATGTAAGAATTATTATATTAATATTATTTAATTCTCTATTATGTGGACCTAATTACTGATATTAGTCGCCTTAATTAAATATTGGTTAAATATATTGTTTCGGGTTTTTAATAGGAGTCCTAGTTTAAGTGGGTTATGGTTAATGTTTACAGGCCATTAACATATCTGACTACTTATTCTATTAAGCCCCTCCTGCCACCTCTCTATATAAGCACACCTGTTTGAGCTTTAACCTAATTCATTCATATTAAGAAACACACATAAAGAAAGTGAATTAGAGAATAAGGAAGGCAGGAGAAGGCAAAGCAATAAGGGTTTATTCTTTATCTTTCTCAAGTAACTTTATTATCAGATCTGATGGCTGCACCACGTAAGTACCTTTCAGTAATTATCGCTTTAATCAAGATCCTATAACTTATGTTTACATGTGGTATCAGAGCAGGATTGTGATTATAGTTATAATTCTGTTTAATGTTCTAATTATGTTTTTATGAATGAATTTAATGCTTTTATCATGATGTTGTAACATTCATTCATAATTGATTGTATACCCTTATGATAGATAACGTATCCTTGTGTCATGATCGTTTCCGCTGCCCTAATCGAATTATTTCGTTTTTATTTGATTTATGATGATTATTGTATGATTTATGATGACTATTTGCACTGCCCTAATTCGTTTTGTATGATTTATTATGATTATTATGCGTATGAATGTCGTATGAATAATACCATACTCGATCGAGCTAATGCTTCACTCGATCGAGATGGTTTATTCATGTTATTGCTCGATCAAGCTAACGGTTTACTCGATCGAGGCCTTTCTGTTTTCCTGTTGCTCGATCGAGCTGATGATTACTCGATCGAGTGGTTCTGTTCTGTTGTTGCTCGATCGAGCTGATGATTTACTCGATCGAGTGAATCTGTTTGCCTTGTTGCTCGATCGAGCTGATGAATTACTCGATCGAGTGGTACCGTTTAGCCTTGATCTCGATCGAGCTAAAGTTTTTCTCGATCGAGGTGTTTTGTTTATTTTCTACTCGATCGAGCTGTTGTTTTACTCGGTCGAGGTATTCACGTGCTGTTTCGATACTTATTGTTTGTTTTCATTGTATGCTCGTATAATATTATGTTATTATGCTTAAAGGAGACCTTCGCATTATGACGAGTTGAAATTCACCACAGTGATTTCATCTCGTACGCGATCAGATCTCATAATGTAATTGGGCATTCACATTATGTTGATGTTCACCACAGTGGACTCAAATTATGCAGTGAATATCCGACCAAGCATACATTCTTATTGAAGATTAATTATATCTTATGTATCGATTAAAGGAGACTTTCGCATTATGACGAGTTGAAATTCACCACAGTGATTTCATCTCGTACGCGATCAGATCTCATAATGTAATTGGGCATTCACATTATGTTGATGTTCACCACAGTGGACTCAAATTATGCAGTGAATATCCGACTAAGCATACATTCTTATTGAAGATTAATTATATCCTATGTATCGATTAAAGGAGACCTTCGCATTATGACGAGTTGAAATTCACCACAGTGATTTCATCTCATACGCGATCAGATCTGATAATGTAATTAAATTGGGCATTCACATTATGTTGATGTTCACCACAGTGGACTCAAATTATGCAGTGAATATCCGACTAAGCATCTAATGGGGTGAAATAACTTGTATTAAGGTTTTACCCACAGGTAACCTGGCATTAAAGTGAAACACTCATTAAAGAGAGTATACTTGATTATGTAATTAAGCATGCGTAGGTTGTCCACAGATACTACACTTGCTTAATGAATGTTTATGAGTTATTAAGTCTCAAGCCTTATCATCCTTTATGTATGGAGTATTTGAGTAGGTTGTTGCAGACAATTGAGAGATTTCCTGGTTTCCATTATCATCCTTTATGTAAGTCTCTGAAACTGAACCATTTGATGTTTGCTGATGATCTTCTAATGTTCAGTAGAGGAGATATTACTTCTGTTTTTGCTGTTATGGAAGCTTTTAAGATCTTTTCTACTTCTTCTGGCCTGCAAATCAATTCAGATAAATCTGAGTTTTATTGCAATGGTATTAAGAATGATATTCTTCATCATATTCTTCATGAAACTGGTTTTAGGAAAGGGTCTTTGCCTTTTAAATATCTTGGGGTGAATATCTCACATAAGAGACTTAATAAAATGGATTGCAACATTATTGTTGAGAGGATGGTTAAGAGGATAAGAGGGTGGAATAGTAGGAAGATTTCTTATGCAGGAAGGCTTGTCTTAGTCAAATCTGTTTTATCTGTTATTCATAATCATTGGACTCAAATTTTTGTCCTTCCTATGGGGGTGATGGACAAGATTAAGTCTCTATGCAGGAATTTTCTTTGGGAGGGGACTGATAAATACTCTAAAGCTCCTCTTGTTTCATGGAATGTTCTTTGTAAGAGTAAGGAGTCTGGTGGTCTGGGTTTAATAGATAGTCATCAGTGGAACATTGCTGCTATTGGTAAGTTAGTTTGGTGGATTGTTTGTAAACAAGATCATCTGTGGATCAAATGGATTGGGAATATTTACTTAAAGTCTTCTTCTTGGTTTGATTACATTCCAACTGCTAATAGTTCTTGGGCCTGGAGGAAAATATGTGAGGTTAAAGATGTTCTTAAAGCTGGGTATGTGCATGATCAATGGGAGGGTCTGGATGCAGAGTATTCCATTGCTAAAGGATACTCATGGATTACACAGAATTCTGCTCCTCAGGTTGCTTGGCATTGTACTGTCTGGAATAGGTATACTCTTCCTAAATGGAATTTTCATATGTGGTTGTTACAGCAGAGTAGATTACTCACTCTGGATAGGTTGTATAAGATGGGGATGGATGTTCCTAGGATGTGTTTCATTTGTGATGCTGTGCAGGAAGATCATACACACTTGTTTCATTACTGTCACTATGCTAAGGAATGTTTCAGACTTGCAGGTGATTTGCTTAAGATTCCTGCTGTCATTATGTTGAATTTTGATAGGATTCAACATATGAGGGGTTCTATGATTCGTAGGCAGATTATCATGGCTGTTTATTCTGGTATTTGCTATAGCATTTGGAGAGTTAGGAACATTTGTAGAATTGAGGGGCATGTGCTGTGTCCTCGTGTACTTGTCAAGCAAGTTCATGATGACTGTAGGAGAAGATTGCTGATTGGGTTCAAAGGTAATATGCGTCTTTCTGATAGAAATTGGTGCAGGGAAGTTGGATTGGTTTCAGTAATGCTTTGAGGCTGCTTTGAAGATCATTGTGAAGTGGTGTTGCAGGCCTGTTGAGTGAGCTGGGATGTTGATTTCCGTGGTTTTTGGTTTTTGAAGATTAATATAGGTTGTCAATGTTAATGGTTTTGGTGTAATTTTGATTCTAAGGTTTTTTTGTGTTTAGCATATTGTCTTAAATTTAGTATTTTGATGTAATGCTAATGAATGATTGGTTTGTAATTGGTGCTGCCTAATTTGTTGGGCTAGTTTTATAATATACTTACATTTCACCAAAAAAAAAAAGTCTCAAGCCTTAGTCATAATTGTTATTGTGTGATAAACTCAAAGCCTAATGTTCTGAGCATTTTTCATAATGCAGTACCGTTGCAAAGCTCTCTCAATAACTTGACAGTCTTTGCTTAAAGTTCTTACGACTTACCACTGCACCAAACATTAAGTCCTCCATTTCGGAGACAGGCTGCACTGCAGCCAGTAAGTACATGGAAATCATTAAGGAACGCTTTCAGACTACCGATAAACGGTAGCTGGAAGGCTTATGTCTGAACTTACCACTGCTAAGTATAATGAGAATGTCACCACCATGCAGCAACATGTGTTGCACATGACGAATCTGGCAGCTAAGTTGGGAAAACTGGGCATGAAAGTTGAGGATCCGTTCCTCGCCCAGTTTATAATCAACTCTCTGCCTGATAAGTTTGATGCTTTTCACCTTCATTACAACACCGTTAAAGAAATTTGGAGTGTTAATGAATTGACCAATAAACTGGTTCAGGAAGCAGCAAGAATCAAACAGAAAGATGAGACTGATGCCTCAAGCAAGAATGGTGGTTTACCCCAGGCACATCATGTGCATCATGTAAGCGGGAAATCTAAAGGTAAGTTTGGAAATAGGAAGGGCATTAAGCCATGCCCTTCTGATAAACCGTCTACATCTGGCATAAAGAAGGAAATTAAGAAGTCGAAAAGTTGCTCTTTCTGTAGGAAACCTGGGCACTTTCAACAAGACTGCATAAAGCGTAAGAATTGGTTCGAAAAGAAGGGTAAGCCTTTGACTTTAGTATGTTTCGAATGAAATTATGTTGAAATTCCTTCTAATACATGGTGGCTAGATCCAGGCTCTAATGAAAGTTCCTCCTTCTTGTGGCATAAACGTTTAGCCCATATTTCAAGAGAAAGAATGAACATATTGGTTAAAAACAATATATTACCTTCTCTCGATTTTACGGATTTTGGGACGTGTGTGGAATGCATTAAAGGTAAGCAAACCAAACACACCAAGAAAGGGTCCACAAGAAGCACTGCTTTACTAGAAATTATACGTACAGACATTTGTGGTCCATTTGATGTTCCCTCCATGAGCGGAGAGAAATATTTCATCACCTTTATCGATGATTATTCACGTTATTGTTATCTTTACCTTTTGCATGAAAAATCTCAATCAGTACACGCTTTAGAGGTTTACATTAAGGAGGTGGAAAGGCAATTGGGAAAGAAAGTGAAAATCATAAGGTCAAATAGAGGTGGTGAATATTATGGCAAATATGATGAATCAGGAGATGAAGAGCGGAGAGGAGACTTTAGAAATATAATTTAGGACGGATTTGACCAAGTAACGATGGTTTTGTGACGATTTTGCTCAAGAACGATCAAAAACGATCAAGAACACGAATAACGATTTTGATTATATTAAAGAAGGTATTAAGTAGATATTAAGTTGATTTAATGTAAAATGAAAAGATAAGTAGTGAGTAAGAGGGGAGTTCGGCCGTGTAATATAGAGGATTTACGGGAGTCGGGTTTTGAACTTGTTGTTACGGGATTGACTCGGGTTTTATAAATATATTATCTAAAATATTTAGATATTATTAGATTTTATGTTTGTTTAATCAAATATCTAGATATTTTTAGATATTATGTTAGTTTAATCAAAAGAAAGGAAAATATCTAATCCTAAGAGAACAAGAGGAAGTAGGCGTGTGGAGTAAGGAGAAATTGGGTCTGTTTTTAAGCGATTTGTTGCGTAATTTAAACTGACAGATTGATAAAGCTACAAATATCTTAGATATTTGTATTAGTTTAATAATAAGTAATCAAAAGATCTCAAATGAGGGGAAAGGGGTGATTTGGGCGTGTGGTCCACGTAGGAGTCGGTTTCGGGTTTGTTTCGGGACTTAAGTTGACTCGGGAATAGTTAAATGAAGTTCGGGAATAAAACCGTAATTAACAAGCATGAATAATAACAAAGCAGTAATTAAGAAGAGTAACAGTAATTAAGACTAAGATTAAGAAAGAGAGAAAAGAAGAAGGTTACAATCTTAACAACTCCACGTCGATAAACCCGAATGTAAACCAAAGATTAAAGAGTTATGAAACTAATGAAAGATTAATGCTAATAATTCCGAACCCTAAGGGTTCAGAATCCTAATGACTCTGAATAATTCAAACTGACGACAAATAAGAGTTTATATAGGCATAACACGACTCTTAAACCTAATTAAGCTATGGACTTAAGGCCCATGACAGAATCTACTCGATCGAGTAACAATTCTACTCGATCGAGGACTTTATTCTAGGAAATCACTCGATCGAGTAACAATTCTACTCGATCGAGCAACTTTTCAGCAGCTACTTACTCGATCGAGCACAGGACAGCTCGATCAAGGTCTTTCTTCCTTCAACTCTCCTCGATCGACCAAATATATAATCGATCGAGGTCTTTTGGCCTATCGTGCAGTGTTGGACATGGCTTTGGACTTGATTGCGAGCGGTTTCACGCTTTCCCATGCAAGAGCTTCTCTTCCGTTCCTTCCATTCTCCTAAATGCATGCAAAGTGGACTGTTTTGGCTCGGTTTCTGCTACTACACAGCTTGTACCTACAAAATAGTAATGAAAGTACAAAGTAGCCAAATAGGGGCATATGGCGATATAATATCACCTAAATGACATAGAAATGCGTGCAATAAATGAACTAGAAAGTCTATATAAAATACACGCATCAAACTTCCCCAAACTAAACCTTTGCTTGTCCTCAAGCAAACTAAATGCAGCTATATGGAACAAAATAAACCTAGGGGAATGGAGTAAGTCTCAGAGCTAACTACAAGTCAATATTAAACAGTTTAATGCACTCGATCAATCACTACAAAGCTTAATACGAAAGTGAACGAATTTATACAATCTTGGAAATAAATTAGACTTTCAACCTTGCAAGACTCAACCAATTTCGGACTCTCACGGGTCACTCTTCTCTCAACAAGCAAATGGTAAGTAAATATGTGTAAGAAAGAGAGAAGAAAATATAGTCACTCACCTAGACTACGACCGACACAACATGCATTGCTAACTAACATGAAAAATGATTCAAGCACCGTACACACGCATAACCACCATTCAAGGACAATCACATGCCGAATATTTGCAAAAGTATGGATATGTGAGGCTAATTGGTAAGAAGGGGCAAAACAATTAATGGAAATGTGAGGGTAAATAGCCAAGCTAGTTCCTAACAAGACCGCAATAGAACTCGTTCCATTCTTCCAATTATCAAAATTAAGCTCAATGCCTTAACCAATATAGGCATAAACGTCACAAATCCCATATAACACCTCGACAAATAATAATAAGCGCAGGAGGTGTAAACAATAAAAACTTCAGCCAATTATTTTTTCAATATATATTTTTCATTTTTTCTTTCTTTTTCTTTTCCTTTTTCTTGGCTGACTGAGGAAAACCACTCGATCGAGCTGAATGAGTCACTCGATCGAGGCACTAAATAACAAAATCTGCTCGATCGAGCTAAACAAACTGCTCGATCGAGGCACTATTCTCACTTCTCTTCTTTTTCTCACAAAAAACCCACTCCAATCAATGGAAACGAGCCAAAAACCGACACAACGGTAAAATATACCTTGACTACTAAACTAGCTCGGCAAAGGTAGGCTCAGTTTAGGATGTAGTTAAGGGCAACAGGCAGATATGGCTTTATGTTGAGTTAAAGGGGTAAAATGAGAAAAAGGGAGATGCAAATATTCTCAAAACACGTAAGACCGACCACAAACCCATTGCGTGCAGGCAATAAGAAATCAAAATTCATATACAAGCAAATGACACGAGATGTGGGGAGTAACTACTCTCATTCCTAGATGAACCGGTCATGGATATCACCAGTTATAGGCTCTAAAATCTCAGAATATATAAGTAGTTTGCCAAAATGTTGAGTCAAGTCTAATAATCAAATTAAAATTCCAAGACAAAATTCATAATTCACTATTTCGATTTTACTACGTAAGTCAAGAAAGGTGCAAAGAATAGCTTAAAATAGACTTGTAGTGCGATTTCATCATGAACAAGGCTCCAATCCGACTCAACTATATGCAAAAATAAACGTGATATTTTTGATTTTTTCAATTTTTTCTAATTAACATGAATTGTAAACGTGAATGCAATACAAATGCAAATGCAGACGCAGAAGGATGTGAAACACTTCCCCAAACCAAAACAGACAATGTCCTCATTGGCTATAACATAAAAGCATATAAGGGAAAGGGAAAAAAACAACCTAATACATGTTCCTAATGGATGAAATATATAAAGAATGGAAAAAACGAAAGGAACAGGAAAACTCACAAGACAAAGCTTCCCCAAACCAGCATCAAACTGGGGAGCTAACATCACCGTCTCGCATCAGTTGCCTCTGTCCACAATTAATTTGGATACTAACACGAATTGCAGGTAAGATTATGCAGAAAAATCGAAAGATGAAGATCAAAAGGGGAATTGGGATCGAGTAAATTGAAAAGGGGATCGAAGACTTCTCTATAGGGAGGTTAGTTTGCTCGATCGAGTAGTATTCTACTCGATCGAGGGCTTTTGACGGACAGGACTGCTCGATCGAGTAGTTCTGGTTTGCTCGATCGAGTGGTCTTCTTTTGATGACCCTCAGTTTACTAGATCGACTGGTTTGAATTCCCCAAGTCCTTCGACTTTTAGCAATTAACTTCCGCTTCTTTTCCTGCAAAAACGATACAAACCGATACCCAAAAAAATACCAAAAGACAGTCTAGCAGGAATAAAAAATTGTCTAAACTACGGATTATCACGTAGTAGTCTAATTGTCTAACGAAAACGCCATAAATTTTTTTTACAAGTTGCACGGGGTTGCAAACCCGGCTAGTAACCTAATAGTTCCGTGACAAGGCCACCGTCAGGCCTTTGACTTACGGAAGTACCCTCAGCTGTGGTAATGTCTGACTTCTTTTTCCACAATCCTTGGGGTATACGTGCAGCGGTGGGCTCGGAGTGACTAACAATGTTAGGCATCTTCGCTGTCACGGTAGTCTCAACAGTCGAATCTTCCATGAAAATAAAACTGTCGAAGACGGAATCAGGAGTACTCAAGTCTTCCTCCTGAAAAGTCTTATCTATCCTTCTCTACCTGCGCATACACAACTAGAGAGAAAAGATAAGAATAGTCTTAAGGAATTAGAAATTCCTTAAGACGAGGCAGAAATAAATAACAGAAAATTAAATTGCCTTCCCCGGCAACGGCGCCAAAATTTGGTGTGGTCGTTATACACCAAAAATAAAACCTAAGTCTACTAACTAAGAAGATAGCGGAAGTAGGGTCGATCTCCACAGGGAGGAAACTAATTAACTGTAATCTAAATCTGTAAGTAACAATCTATGGGTTTTGAAATTGTTTTACTAAACTAAATAAGATTAAAGGAAAGAGAAATAAAAGATAGAAATAAATAAGAAATAAATCAGATAAGAGAGAAATATGCTAGGATTCGGTCCACTGAATTATCGGCATCTACGGGGTCAACTCAATCTTTTAATGAGAAGAGCAATGGTTTTCTCCTCTCGGTCTCAAACCGCCCTAGGGATTTTCCTAATTAACTCTCGTCCTCTTAGGAGTCACCTATCAATTCTAAGCAAGCCTTCCCTTCCCATCTCTCGATCCAGGTCGGGGTTAACTACCTAGCCTAGTCTCCTGCGTGCACTCATTCGACTAAACCTCAATTAAATTGCAAAGATCGATTCTCACGACTAGCTAAATTAATCTATCCTAACATGCCTCCACTACAGTTTCCCTCATCCCAACATATAAGAGAATTAGCTACTCATGTTATGAACGATGCTAACAAAGACGATTAAATATATGACATAAGACATAATAAAACCGTAATTAACAAGCATGAATAATAACAAAGCAGTAATTAAGAAGAGTAACAGTAATTAAGACTAAGATTAAGGAAGAGAGAAAAGAAGAAGGTTACAATCTTAGCAATCCGGCGTAAAGAACAACTCCACGTCGATAAACCCGAATGTAAACCAAAGATTAAAGAGTTATGAAACTAATGAAAGATTAATGCTAATAATTCCGAACCCTAAGGGTTCAGAATCCTAATGACTCTGAATAATTCAAACTGACGACAAATAAGAGTTTATATAGGCATAACACGACTCTTAAACCTAATTAAGCTATGGACTTAAGGCCCATGACAGAATCTACTCGATCGAGTAACAATTCTACTCGATCGAGGACTTTATTCTAGGAAATCACTCGATCGAGTAACAATTCTACTCGATCGAGCAACTTTTCAGCAGCTACTTACTCGATCGAGCACAGGACAGCTCGATCAAGGTCTTTCTTCCTTCAACTCTCCTCGATCGACCAAATATATAATCGATCGAGGTCTTTTGGCCTATCGTGCAGTGTTGGACATGGCTTTGGACTTGATTGCGAGCGGTTTCACGCTTTCCCATGCAAGAACTTCTGTTCCGTTCCTTCCATTCTCCTAAATGCATGCAAAGTGGACTGTTTTGGCTCGGTTTCTGCTACTACACAGCTTGTACCTACAAAATAGTAATGAAAGTACAAAGTAGCCAAATAGGGGCATATGGCGATATAATATCACCTAAATGACATAGAAATGCGTGCAATAAATGGACTATAAAGTCTATATAAAATACACGCATCAAACTTCCCCAAACTAAACCTTTGCTTGTCCTCAAGCAAACTAAATGCAGCTATATGGAACAAAATAAACCTAGGGGAATGGAGTAAGTCTCAGAGCTAACTACAAGTCAATATTAAACAGTTTAATGCACTCGATCAATCACTACAAAGCTTAATACGAAAGTGAACGAATTTATACAATCTTGGAAATAAATTAGACTTTCAACCTTGCAAGACTCAACCAATTTCGGACTCTCAC